>PVIA01008910.1:0-66498 GCA_004024845.1 Tonatia bakeri
CTCCAGATAGAGTCACACAGGGGGTGGGGCTTCCACGTGTGCATTTGGGGAGGACATAATTCCGTGTATAACAAACAGCATAGGTAATCTTCGAGTTCTACGACCCTGACTTCAGGCTCTGAGATATGGGTCAGTGATAACTGGATTTAAACTGATCTTACTCCTCTTAATTCTGCTTCTTTTAACCTAGTGGGAAGCAATAAACTACCGATAGGGTGAAAATCCAGTTGGACCCATTGCCTGTCTTTATGGAGGAGGCCGAGGTTCCTAACGAACTTGTAGAGGAGTGGAGTGTGGAATTTTGCGGAGTCCTATGGGGGTGGTGGGGTTGTGCGGACTACTGGCGGGACTCGCTGCACCTTCCCATGTTCAAGGGCAGCTTGTGTTTCCTCTCCATCTCCCTCCCTTCCTCTGTCTCTCTCTGTGCCCTGTAAAGGAGAAGACTGAGGGAAAACGCGATCTAAGTTAATGGAACCATTGATACTGTGTGACGCAGGAAACCTAGTCTTGACTTATTTAAGGAACATTTATTAGTTGCCATCTCGGAGCACAACACAGGTAGTCAGAATAACGTGGTGAACAAGACAAGCAAGGGCCCTGCCCCGCCACATTCTTCCCCTGTTTATTAAATCCCAGTCTTCTAGAAGTGGGAGGATGCTGCACCTTGAATGCAGTGATTTGGGGGGAAGGTAAGGTGAATGGTTTCCCAGCGCAGTCTGGGGTATGCAGTAGGCACAGGATGTTTTAAGGAAAGCCAGCTACCATCCAACCTTTCAGAGAGATGGTGACCTTGTTCTGTCTACTCGGTGTCCTTCGGAGTCTCTTTCGGGAACGCGGTGCTGGTGGGATGACTCACGGGCCCAGCGATTTCTGGTTTTTCCCTTGTGTGTTCTCTTGACATCCTGGGCCAGGATCCCTGGTCTTTCTCCTTCCCGTGTCTGTCTGGCTCTTCCTTGATGCCCACCCAGTTGATAGCTCTGTAGTCTGATTTGGGAACATCAGCTGCTGTAATATTTTATTTCATTGTGTGAATAATGCATAGCACATTTTTATGACAGGAAGTTAAAACATTACAAATAAACGCCAAGGCTAGTGTGTCCCTTGGCAATAGCTTCCTACTTTAATTCCTTACCAGGGATAACCACTGTTATAAATTTGCCTAATATAACTCCAGATGATTTCTAGCATTTGCATAAATATATTCCCTAGGAATATAGTTGTTTGGTATCTGTGTTATTTTATGTAAGTAATATCTATAGTGTTCTGCAAGAACTTTCATTTACTTACTGAGGGAGAAACACGTGTCCTTAAGCAGAGGTACAATAGGGCGATGCTGCATCGTGGTTTCTGGTGGCATCAATCAAAAACAGCGTGTGTGTCTATTAGCAGAGGAGGGTCAAATGACTGTTAATTGTGTACATTGTGGAACTCTATGCCATTTTAAAAATGAAGGAGACGGCGAATGGAGTCCATGCGTAGACAGAACACGGATGCTGACGTGGTGAGATCATCTCTGTGTGCACTGTACCCACGTTTCCATCCCGTGATTTATGACACTGACACCAGACTGACATTGTTGACACGTGTCCCTCCATTTAGACTGGGAGCATCCAGACGTAGGGGCGGGCCTTTTCATATTTGTCTTTGGTCGACTTTGGTCCAGGCTATGCTTTCCATGAGCGCTGTTGGACAAGTGAAAGAACGTCCTGAACAAATAAATGAATGTGTTATATACATGAACAAATAAATGTGGAACAAATACATAACTCCACTTTCAATAATTGGAAAGATTTCAAGTTACAATAATTCTGGTTCAGTGTTCAAAATCATTAGTTATATATGGATTCAGTTTTCCAAAATGGAAATTGCAAAACTATTTGTCTCAAAGGGTACCTTTTTAAAAAAAATAATAGCACATATGTTACTTTCACATTGCTGTGGAAACAACTAATTGCATACTTAGGGGTTGGAAAGAACACGAATTTCTTCTCTTACAGTTTTGGAGGTCAGACCTCTGAGCTTCGCCTGGTGGGCTGACATGACATGTCAGCGGAGCTGTGTGTATTCTGGAGGATTCAGGGAAAATTGTTTCCTTGGCTTTTTCCGATTCTAGAGCCTGCACTTCTTGACTCACGGCTTCTTCATCTTCAAAATGTATCACTGCCACCTGTTTCCCTTGTTGCATCCCTTTTCTGACTTCGCCCTCGTGGGATGACATACGTTGCACCCACCCAGAGACGCTAGATTGACCTCCCCATATCAAAATCCTTGGCTTGCTCACATCTGCCGAGTACCTTTTGCCATGTAAGGCACCATCTTCACCGGTCGGGGCATTAGGACCTGGGTATTTTTTTGGGGTGTACCATATATATTTTGGTGCTCCTGGTTACTAAATCTTACTTTGAGATCTTATAATGCAGGAACATTCTACCGATGTCACTTGAGATGCAAATTTGTAGAGTTTTGAGCTCGTGTTCCCTGTTGCTTAACTCATTTCAGGAGGTTGATTTACTCACCAAGGACACAAATCATTTCTCACATGGGCCACTGATGAAGGGAGGCGTGGGTCTACGGCAGAGACACGGCCAGGATGGGTCCCTTGCTTCCTGAGATGCTAGCCACCCAGAAAAGTGTTTCAGTGACACAGAGTCCTCCGATCGCTGGCAGCCATCCCGCTTTCTCAGGCGGTGACGTGGGTGCTCAGCGTGCTTTTCTGCCACTCTGGACACCGCAGTAATTGGGTAACGCATCAGCCGACAGCAGTCCCTGACACCATCCATCTCCCTCTGGTCCTCTTTACATTGATTCTCAAAGTGGACAGGGGACACCAGAGCCAGGCACGTGTGACAGTGACACGCTTCCTCGAAAATATGTCACGCGCCCTGAGGCCGCAGGTAGGCAGCATCTCGGACCCTGGCGCCCAAGTTCTTTCCCCGCATGTAATTCCTTAAGTGGGCCGAAGTGTGTCTCGTTACGTAACCCTGTTACAGTGGGGAGAGGAGCTATATTTAAATGCCCATGTGGAGAGCTCCTTGTCAGCTGCAGATACATATTTAATTACTGTAAGAAAAAAAATCCACCAATTTGAATATGATGTGGGGGTTGATTTTATTCAAAGTAAGGTTCTAATTCAGTCTAAAAAGAACCGAGCAGTGTTGTTGAAATGCTGGCCTCTTAGGAGACAGTGTGTGTAAGTGCCTCCGCAGCCCGGCTTCATTTAAAGAGGCCTGCGCAGCAGATGGAAAGGCATGAGGGAGAGAAGACATGGTTTAATTTAACCCTTTGGAACTACTCTAGCTTCAGGGACATTTTATTGGCTTCCTGGGTTCTGGTAGAGTACGCTATTGTGTCTGAGCTGTGTCTTCTCTAACGTCCTATGCCAAGAGCTTTATTTTCACAAAAACTCTGGTCCTCCAAGTGAAAGAGATGGGACTTCAACCGAGGTGGCTTGTCCCCAGGTGTGCTGCTCACCACGGCCCCAGCATCTAACCCCGCAATAAAGGATAAAAAAAATAATGTAGGTATTTACACGCGCATTCCCTTATTCCGTTCCTAGATGAGTACTTAACTACTAAGTATGATCAGTTTCCGCTCCCAGAACATTTCTGACACCCAGTAGGTGTGGGGTTTCCCTACACCAACCTGCTCTCCAGCACTTTGGACGCTAACTGGTGCCCTGCAGTGCCACTGGGAGTTACTGCAGACCCCACAGTTCAAGTGCTCACCCACACAATTACCCCCCTTTCGGATGCCAGTCACAAGTAGTGTGTCTTTAAGCTTTCCCATCCGTGCAACTTGGCTACAAATTGGGGTTCCCATGACTCCCTTCTTCTATTCGATATTTTGCTAAAACAGCTCACAGAGCTCAAGAAAATGCTTTAGTTCTATTACTGGTTTACCGTAAAAAATCTTGTCAAGGATACAGATGAACAGCCGGCCACGTGAAGAGGCCCATAGGACGAGGTCTGGAAGAGTCCTGAGCCCAGGAGGCTGTGTCCCTGCGGAGCTGGGGTGTGCCTCCCTCCTGGAAGGTGGATGCCGTCACACAGCCTGAGGGTCTCTGAGCCCCTTCGTGCAGGATTTTGGTGGAGGATCCATTATGTAGGTGCGATTGATGAAATCATTGCTCATTGTGATTAATGGGATCTTTGACCCCTCTCACCTCCCTGGATGTCAGAAAGTGGGGCTAAGTGTCCCAAGAGTTATATCCCTCTAATAATCACCTGGTTGGTTCAAGATGGACCAGCCTCCATCCTGAAGCTCTCTAGGGGCCACCAAGAGTCACCTGGGTAGTCTAAACCCAGGCATGGCTGAAAGGGGCTTACTATACATAACAAAACAGCCTCACATCACCTCTGTCACTCAGGAAATTACAAGGGTTTTAGGAGCTCTGTACTAGGAAATAAGGATGAAGATAAATTTATATTTCTTATACTACAAGGTCTCAATACTAAAGATCAAAATTTTTCTTAGATTGAGAAATACAGATTTTAGATTTAGTTTCTGCCCGCAAAGAATTTTCAGGGTAGGCGGGAACCCACTTCTAAGCCTTCAATTAAGTCTTTTACGTCTTTGCTTTATTCTGTAACACTGAATTTAAAACAGGTTTTTCTCAGAAGCCACTCTGGTTTTACAAACTCTCTCCTGGGCTCAAAATGCCTCACGTTATCAAGTTGCTTTATAGCCTTGCATTTGCTTTTAAGTACAACATATCGGAACTCATGCTTTATGTTCTATACTAATCTTTCCATTTCTTTTATTTATTTGAGAATTTGAAAATGTAGGTGGCTGTGTACAAAATCCCTAAAGATTTAACAGGCTGGTTTGATTTACATAGCACTTCGTACCCAAGGTGTGATGTTAAATCGCTGAGTGTAGTAGATTTAGTAGATTTAAGTTCTAGCCCCTTCTGTGTCTCTTGTCAGTGTTTTAGTGGCGTTTGGTTAACACACTGGGGCTAACCTGGCCTCGGCTTCTTCACCCGCATAACAGCGTTGGCGTGGGTTCTGGCAAGGATCAAATGCTGCTGGGTAGGAATTCGGTGAAACAAAGGAAGGCCATGATATATGTTCAACGTTTAGCATTCATCCCAATAGTAAATGCTGTATAAATACCAGAGACTCAATTAACACTGCATCTATTTTAAATGACAACTTATAACTTTTATTTCATTTCTAGTATTCTTTTTAACGTTAACACCATCCTGAAATGAAATACATCCTATATTCTCCACTACAGAGATACAGAATTTATCAGCGTTCATACCTTGAAGACGAGGAAATGATGAGATTTCTGTGATAGTATCTACTGAAAGGCAGAAACAAATTTTTCATTTAGGTCCAAGTTTCAAGTTTGAATATGACTGGAACCCTTTTCTTCCCAAATAACTAGCTTGTATTTTAAACAAATACCATTACGTCGATAACAGTATCCTCTTGTGATTCAGTTAAGAAAGAGAAATGGGTTGTTTAAACACGATGTTTTTTACCAGCTCATTTGAAAGTGAATGATGCATTCAATAACTGTATTTGTGAACTTGGCTCTCTGCTATGAGATAACCAATTTGTCTGATTTTATCTTTGAATTAATGCTTGTTTTGGCTTCAAAGAGAGGTGATGCATTAGAAATTGCATATTAGCTGTGGCAAATCTGATTTGTAGGCATTTAGTAACACCTCATTTCAAATTATCAGGGGAGAGAATACTGTTATCTTAGCATTTTGGTCCTTGAAAAATCAGATGTGTTCTAACTTCTGTAGGATGTGCATACTTGCCTGCTGATACTCCTTGACTTACAGCTTCTGCTGAACCTTGGGCTCTTCCTGCAGTGTCCATGTCATTGGGTGCCCCCTCTTCCAGTTGACGGGATCAGATGTATCTTAGCGGAACTCCTAATCCAGCTCCCCAAATATGTCCTTCATAAAGTCCTTCCTGTCTCAGTGAATGACGACTCCATCATTTTAGTTGCTGGTGCTATCAACCTTCCATCATCCTTGAATTCTTTTTCTCTCACATTTCTTTGTTAGTTCCTTAGCAAATTCTGCTAGTTCTGTGTTCAAACTCCACCTTGGATTTAGTTCTTTGCACCCCTTCTTTTATCAGTGCATGTCAAAACTCCATGTATTATCACCTGGACTGTTGCTGCAGCTTTCTAACCTGCTTCCTTGCTCCTACCCTTGCCCATCTTTGGTTGAGATGAGTTTTGATACTCTAAATGAGAACAGGCCACTGCTCTGCTCAAAACTCTACTAGTCTCAAATCTTATCCAGAATGGAACCTGGAGTCCATCCGTGGCCTCTGGAGTTTCACATGATTGTGCCTCTGGCTCCTTCTCTGGTCTTCCCTCCTACTCAGGCAGGGTCTCAGGAAGCTGGGGAAACTCCTTGACAGGTGGAATGGGGAAACCGAGACAGAGGGCTGATTCAGACTGTCCCCGTCCAGCAGCCCTACTCACCCACCTCCCTTTCCCTCACACAACAGTGAGGTTCCGATCAGCATCACTAATCTGGGAGCAAAGCGCCAGGCCTGTTGACCACAGAGACAGAGTTTTGGTCAAACTAGAGATAACATCTAGGCTCCAGATGGGTTTCATTTCCAGGCCTGGAAAAGGTGACGCCATGGCTGACATCAGGACCAGTGACCCCTGCCCTGGCATTGACCAATCAGTAGAGACCACAACCCTGAAAGGACACACCTGAAAAGCTGATGAATATTCTATTGAGATCCTTCCCTGAAGCCTCCCCTAAAACTCCAGCCTTCAGAAAATAGATAAAAAACCCTTAAGACAAAGGACCCAGTGTGAGCTCTCCCTGGAGCATGCCCACGCCATCCCCTTCTTCTTTCCTCAGTGCGTACTTTTTGTTCTTTCTCCAAGCCCCCCCCCCCGCTTTTTTGCCTCTGAATCTTGTTTCCTGAGTCCACGCAGCCCAGCTGGCTCACTTCTTCTGCCTCTGTGACCATCTTTCTGGAAAGCCAGGGCAGCTCTCTGAGAGGCCGGCTTCTCTTCACTTGCTAAATAAACTTCCTCTTTGCTAGAGTTCTTGGCTCTTCATTCTTTCTTTGCAGAAGTCAAGAACCAAGATCCCACATCACTGCTCACACGATCACTTGTCCATTCACTCTGTGGACAGCTTGGCTTTTCCTTAACTGTGGCAGGAACACTGTCTTGGGGTCTTTGCACTTACCATCTCCTTGGAATGTTCTTTCCCTGCCTGCAGCTCAGCTTGCTCCCTTACATGACCTGGTCCTCTGGTTGAATGGCACCTGTCATAGGGACTTTCTATGAGCAGCCTCTGAATGGCATGTGTCTTCTCCACTTGGACCTGTCCTTCACTTTCTGGCTTCTTGTCCCTTATTACCAGCAGTGGTGTCTTCTATGACACAACGTCTGACACCAAACCTTTTCCACGCCGGTTCTCCAGTTCTCTAACACCAGCTGGCTGTCCCACAGTTCAGGTCAGCTGTGATGTGATTCCTGGAGTTGGCGCAGACTCCCCTGGCGAGGGGCTCAGTCCCAAAAGGCTGCCCTGATTCCAATCCCAGCAACAAAGAAAGTGCCCCGGCTACCCACACTTCTGCCTGCTGGCTACAGAATTGGGGCACCCACAACTCCCTCCTCGGGTTCAGTAATTTGCTAGAACAACTCACAGTGCTCAGGAAAACTCTTCACTCACGTTTACCACATTGTATACAAGACGCAACTCGGGGACGGCCAAAGGGAAGAGATGCACAGGGCAAGGCACGGAGAGGACGGTCTTTGAGGACCCCCATGCTCTCCCCGGGTTGCCACCCACTCAGCACCTGGGTGTGTTTACTGATCCTGACGCCCTTGAACCCTGCCATCCAGGGGGTTCTGTGGAGATTTCATGATCCGGCCAGGGGTTTCATTATACAGGCACAATTGATTAAATCACTGGACATTGGTGATTGAACTCAATCTCCAGCCCCTCTCCCTTCCTGAGAGTGAGGGTGCAGCTGTGAGTGTCAGCCTCTGATCACGTGGTTGGTTCCTCTGGCCCATCAAGAGTCACCTCATTGGCCTGAGCTCATGGTTGAAAGGAGCTTGTTTTGAATAAGAAAAGATGCTCCTACAAGTTCATCCTATCACTCAGTACTTCCCAAGGGTTTCGGGAGCTCTGTGCCAGGAACCAGGGACAAAAATGAAATACAGATTAATTATTATGTCATACCCTTGTGCCAATGGAATGTTGTACTTAGATGCTGATGGTCTCTCTGCACCGGCCAGAGTTAAACACAGCACTGGAAACAACGCCTGATGCATCTTCGATAATCAGTATTTGCTGAATGAGTTGCTTAATTGAATTAAATTGAACATTTACTAATTCAGAAGTTCATGGAGGAAAACCACAGACAGAGGCAGAGAGGAGTGAACATGTGCTCTGTGAGGATCAGAATCGAAGAAAGAGGAAGAACCAGAATGGAAGAGCTTTCTGCTTTGAGTGGGAGTCCTTTGTGACACTCAGACAGTGGGAAGTTCCCTGAGCTTCTCTTAAAAATAAACCACCCTTTACTTAAACAAGGCTGAGTGGGTTTTGCATTCACCGCAAGCCAAAGAACCTCAGTTAATGGAACCCTGATAAGCCTGGAAGAGTACAAGAAATGTGCCTGGCACGTAATAGGTGCTCAGTAAATATTTTCTACATTTTCCTCAACCACGGCCTCTTTGAGGGCGCTTAACTTCAAAACTGTGACTGTTAATTACATAACTGTGTTTAAGGTCAGCACCATGGGCCATGTTTGTTGTGGCTGCAGAATTGAAGCACTTAGGTGCAGTTGTGTTAATGCCCAGCATACCAGGCTTGAAAAACTGTGTGGCTAAAGGCTTGTGAACTGGGTTAGCAATGGTTCACCCTGTTCACCTCTCAACTGTGCCCCCTGCACCTCCCAGGTGGAACCCAACTCACTGTCTCCCATTTTGAGCTGGTGGAGGGCCGAAGGGACGAGGCTTTTTGAAGGGGAGTCCAGGACCAGGGAAGGGGAGTGGCATTCATGCCAAAGCAGGAAGAAATGAAGGGTTGCTTCCTGCAGTGAAGATGTGACCGGGGTGTTTGGCCCTCCGCCTTATGGTTCTCCTACATGGGTCTGGTCCACTTGCTAGCATTAACGAATACTTGCTGGTCAGTGTTTGCCTTAGGATGCAGTGAGACCTCATGGGATTTGCCCTCTGAATGCCCCGCAGTGCCCAGAAGCCCAAACTCTGCTGCTCTGACTGCACACCCTGCACAAGTGACCTGTTTTAGGATCTCCTGTCACCGTGAAACAGACCCTGCAACCTGTGCCCCTCCCATCGCTGTGTGCAGAGTGCCGAGGAAGGGGCAGGCTGTCTTTCCTTCACTGTCCCGTGGTGGGGCAGAGACTCAGCAGTCAGGGAGTTAATTTGCCCAGCATCACACAGGAGACAGAGTGGGGTGGGCACACCCTTATGCAGGGAGAAGCACTCTCAGGAAAAACATTCACCAAGACGCCCCCGAGAGCAGGTAACGCATTAGGTTTTTGTTTCATAATTTTATTTCTTTAGGGCTTATGTCATTGTGGGGCCTCTTTGTGAGAGGTGAGAGATGGAAAAATCTAGACACAGACTGGGTTTCCAGATGTCAAACCCTGTTCTTTAACTTTTCGAGAGTTTCTTCCTCTGTAACATGGAGACCACCATCCCTGGTTGAGAGAGTTCAGTCGGCTCCATTTACGGAAAAACCCGGAGTGGTGGCTCCCTCCACTTGGACACTGACCACGAGTATCCATTCGCGGGGGGACTGCTTAAAAATTGTGCTGCCTATTTTTACAACCTAAAATTATTATAATAATTCAGCCAATCCAAAAGAACCTATGCACCCCAGTGTTCACAGCAGCACAATTTATAATAGCCGAATGCTGGAAGGAACCTAGGTGCTCATCAGTGAATGAGTGGATCAAAAAACTGTGGTACATTTACACAATGGAATACTACACAGCAGAACAAAAGAAGGAGCTCCTACCCTTTGTGACAGCATGGGTGGAACTGAAAAGCATTATGCTAAGTGAAATAAGCCAGGCGGTGAGGGACAAATACCATATGACCTCACCTTTAACAGGAACCTAATCAACAAAACAAACAAACAAGCTAAATATAACCAAAGACACTGAAATAGAGGACAGGCTGACGGTGACCAGAGGGGAGAGGGGTGGGAATTTCAGGGGAAAAGGGTGAAGGGTTTGCAGGAATGATTATAAAGGACAGATGGACAATAACGAGGGGGTGGGTGGAAATGGGAGGGAGGTGGGGAGGGCTGGGGGATTGGGCTGGGGTCGGGGGAGAAGGCAGAAAACTGTACCTGAACAACAATAAAAAAAATGTAGGCAGTCATAAAGATAATGTAGGCATCCTTTCATTTTCACTGAGATTATAGACGCTGTAGTCAGTCTTCCAAGTGCTTCCCACTTGGTGATTCAACTTGTTTGGAAGATTCGCCTGCAGATTTGGGGCCAAACACTAAGAAACAAGTCACTTTTTTATTTTAAATGTGTGCACGTGAGTGGGCGATGTTTCCTCGTGGCAGTTCCCAGCTCCAGCCTTCCTCGTTTTCTTTCTGCGCTCGACGCATTCCCTGGTTCCCTCGCTAAGTTCTGCTCTTCCCGCCTGGCTGCTTCTCTCCATTCAAGTTCCGTCTTCTCTGGTCTCCACTCTGAGCTCCAGCCCAGAAACCCGAGGCAAAGCAAACCGGGAGTTTTTCAGCCTTCTCCCGCATTCCTCCCTTCTAGGTGTGGTGAGGTCAGATCAGGTTTCATGGTGGCCCATCCGAGAGTTTCTCCTTCCCTGCGTGATGAAGCAGAAAAAGGCAGGCGGGGCCCAGAGTGCTTTCGGCCTGAGGGGTGTCCTTTCTCTGCATTGTGAAGGGTGAGGATCTCAAGTGGGGACAGTGACAGTCTGACTCCAGGATCCATGGCATTCTAACTGGGGAACATTCAGTAAAGAAATGTATTTGTTCCCTTCGATCTATCTCTGGCTGCCAGAGGTGCCGGCTGGCAAGCGAAAGAAATGGGGAAGCTGACAGGTCGGGTATTAAGAACTGTAGAAGAAATGACTGTCTCCCTAGAATTCGAGCCTTCCTGGCTGCAGACTCATGGTCTGATCAGAAATCAAGTGAGCATGTGGCAGAAACCAAGTATGCTTGGTTAAAGAAAAAAAAAGAAAAACAACAAAAATTTGAAGACACAAAAAAGATGTCCAGTTGCCAGATGCCTCAGATAACCGTGTAATTAAATTAAACCATGTTTTCCAGAAATACCTGGGGCATCTCTGTCTTTCAGGATTAGATGGCTCTCCATACACACGGACTCCCAGAGAAAACAGTGGGACTTCGGTATCAGAAAGCAGCCTTTTCCCTTTTTCTCCTTTCTGAGCGCCCAGGTGAAAGGCAGGTGCAATTTCTCAGTCAGAGGGAGAGAGGTTTGAAGACTAGTTGCTCACCACAGAAAAAGTAGTATCTATAAAATAATGGGATTTTATTTGTCATGGGCAATGTTTATTAAGGGACAGCTCGCCTGGTCTTTCATTTTACTAAGAAGTGATTCAAAATAGTTGAGGTTTCTGTAGAGGCATGACCAGGATGCTGAAATAATTGTACTTTCAACAGCAAAGACAATCCAGAGGATGTCTTTCATTAAGATTTCTGTCCAAAATTGAAAGCTGGTGCAGTGTACCCAAACACAGGGGTTTGGTCTCCGAATGAGACATGGGTTGTGTTTTACCCGCACCGCTACCGAGTCCAGGGGCAAACCTCCGGGTACGTGGTTCCGAATTTGCCTTCTTCCTGGGTGTGGCAGCTTTAAAAATTTTATTTTATTTTAGCCCCCAACAAGGGTTAGTTCTCTTGTGGTCTGAGGAATGCAGATATATTTTAATTGTGTACTCCTGTGCTTAGGATGTCATGAAGCTTCCTTCAACCTGCAGCTCCTTGGTGGTTCCTGAGAAAGCACCCTTGGCTCACTGCTTGCACAGAAGCGTGTATGTGTGGTCCCAGCAGCCACTGCGAAACACAAATCCAAGATCAGACCTCTCACACTGGGGTCATTACACGCTGTTTGCTCCAGTAGTGGCTAAGGGGGGTGCTATCCCCGAAGAGCCTTTTGTTAGTTTTTCAGAATGGAACCTGGGGATAAGGTTGCATGCCTAGGAACAAAATCAAACTCAATGCCAGGGGAAGGTGGAACTGAGGAGAAATAGATTTTCCCCCCAGAATGAAAGAGCGTTAAAAAAATAAATTGAACCAAGTAGCAAGGGGATCCAGGGGAATAAGTTGAGACTTTAAGATACGTAACAATGTCAAGTTAGCCATGTCTTCATTGCATTTGAAAACTTTTGCTGTCTGCTCATCATGATCCGGTTACTGTAATTAGAGACCCTCACGGAACCGAGAGTCTAGAGAGAGAATTAAATTATCGGAGTGTAGTTTGTATGTCACGGTGGAAGGTTAAGGGGCCCCAGGTATACAAAGAGGGGCCTCTGACACTTCATTTATTTAGCAATTATCTATCGAGTCCCTGCAGTATGGCAAGCACTGCGAAAGAGTGGAGAATAAAATAACAAGGAATAGAGACCTCTTTCTTCCTCCGCTCATCCAGATTGCATTTTAGGAAGAGTATCTACCATTCATTACATGTTTGTGTGCCAGGCATTGCTCTAGTGCTTTAAACGAAGTAACTCATTTGATCCTTTTGACAGCCCAACGAGGTAGCTTCTCTTGCAGTTACCCCACGGTATTCAGAGAGGTTAATAGCTTGCCTGCGGCCACACAGCGTGTAGTTTGGAATCAACAGTTGAGTCTAGACAGGTTGGCTCCTGAGACCGCATTGCTGACTTCTGCTGTACAATACGTGTCTCTCTGTGGTCTGCATGTGTATGGCGTAGGGGGATGGGAAGAAGGCCAGCTAGAAAAAGTGACATGACATGTGCAAGAAGTCGCCAGGTGGAAGGGTATGACACAGGAAGACTGCCCTGCATACAGGTATTGCACCCAGGGGCAAGAGGAGGGGACTTCAGCAAAGGAGGGCCCCTGTGGAAGGCTGTGAGCCCCGCTTGGCAGGAAATCTCTAAGTCACATGCAGACGTGGGACTCTGTGCAGGGACAGCTGCCATCACAGCCTTGGTGTGTTTCTTTTCCTGCTGGTTAATCCTCCCCATACCCTCTTCCTCTGGTTTTCTGCATCACCATTGGCAATAACTTTTCTATCCAGGCTCAGTTTTGGGCCAGATTCCAGGGGACTCCGAGACCTGCCGTCGGAGTGGCACTTCCTCAGGCTTTGTCAGACCTCCTGGCCCAGAGCGGATGGCTGTCACCTGACGTGAACATCTTGTCCCGGGACTAGGGGCATGTCTCAGCTTGCTGGGATCTGTGGCTGCCTGACCCTGAAGCATTCTGTCAGCAGAAATGTTCGGTCCTCGTGATGTTTGGCTTCCCACACGACAGGTGCTAGGTTTTGCTGCCTTTTAAAGCACCTTCCATGTGCGTTGCCTCAGCAAACAGACCTGACTTGGATCAATTAGTCCTTTCGAATCCGGGATAAAGGCTTTAATTTCCAGTAGACTTTTCTTTATCTAGCGTCTTCCTTTTCCTCCCCTTTGACACTGTTCAGTTTGGGCCAGATGTTTCTTTGCAGTGGGGACGCACCCAGTGCCTTTGAGGGTGTTTAGCAGCATCCCTGGCTTCTAACCACTAGACACCGATAGCGATGCCCCAGCGGTGACAAGTCAGTGTTATCTCCAGAGGTTGTCAAATGTCCCCTGGGGGAAGAGTCACCCCCAGTTCAGAACCATTGATCTAACCAGGAGTAGTATGTATATGCTTTGGCTAACCTGTTATAATTAAATTAGTATGAGGAGTAATAATAAAATAATAAAACATGCAGTTAGGAAAGGCATATTTAAATAATTAAATAATAATTAACCTTTTCTGAGCCCTCGCTAACTGTTGGGTACCCTCCACACAAACCCGTGTAGTAACTGCTATCATCACGGTTTCACAGATGGAAGTATTTGCTGAGTCAGACCGATGGTATTTTTATTAACCTGGATTTTATCCCAGCCTTCCCATTTTTAGAGCTCAGGGAATTCTTTTCTTCCTACCAGAATGTGTGATAGGACAAATCATATTTTTACTCTCGATCCTTGTTTTTTATTCGATTTATTTCACAAGATAAATTATTACCTTGTTTCTCCAGAAATGTCAAAATTAAACGATGAAAACTTGATTTGTGGATTGATTTTATAACTTCAGAGATCACGTCGCCAAAATGCTGTCTTTAAGCAGCAGCGTCTACAGGCAGCTGCTGTATTATAATCTCTTTCTTTGATAATTGTCTCATTGTTTTTTACTATTTTGCTGATGACTTTGTAAAGTCATTTTGTTGTCAGGAGTAAATTCAGGTCCTGAAAAATGAATTCAAAAGGAGCTCGCCAGTATGGCTGGACCACCAATGAACAAAAAACAGGTGGTCCTGAAGATTTGCTTTTGTTCTGCCATCAGGGATTTGAGCTCAGGGTGGTGAGCTTGGTCTGGGATTTGCAGACAGACCTGATTTCAAGTGTTGACTCCACAATATGTCAGTTAATTTATATGACACAGAATATTGGGTTGGCCAAAAAGTTTGTTCGGCTTCCCATAAGCTGGCTCTAGAGCATTCTTCATTCGAAACACTTTGGTTAGATTGCATTGAGACAGCTGTCGTATTAGCGTGCATTAAAAACGAAACATCAAAATCGGTGAATTTTTGTGTAGTCATTTTAATAACGAAGATAGAAGAAAATGCGCAACATTTAAGGCATGGTATGCGTTATTATTTCAAGAAAGGTAAAAATACAACTGAAATGCAAAAAAAAATTTGTGCAGTATATGGAGAAAGTGCTGTGACTGATAGAATGTGTCAGAAGTGGTTTGTGAAGTTTCGTGCTGGAGATTTCTCTCTGGATGATGCTCCTTGGTCTGGTAGACCAGCTAAAGTTGATAGCAATCAGAGCGAGACATTAATTGAGAACAATGAACATTATACCACCAGGGAGATGGCTGACATACTCAAAATATCCAAATCAACAAAGTTACTGGTGAAAATGAAAAACGCATCTTTTATTTTACAGGAAAACCCATACAGACTGTTTGGCTGACCCAATAGTTAATGTGCTGCCAGTGTATAATTCTGCCCATCCTTCAATAAAACCAAACAAGTCAAAACTCCCCCGAACGAAGATCAAACAAGCACCCGACCTGCAGGCGCTGTCACTTGCACCTCTCTGCACGACAAGAATGATTTTCGAAACTCTGATTCTTTGCTGTAAATTGCCCATGAAAACCTGCCACTGTTTCCTCCGGGGCCACCCAGGTTTCTTCTCTTGCATTCTTGGCTTAGAATTTTTTACAGCATGACTATTATTCCTCACCCTTCTGCCCTTTTCTGGGTACATCTGTTCCGTGTGTGTGTGTATGTGTGTGCGCGTGTGTGTGTGTTTAAAAGAATGCTTTCTCAACCATGGAATTCATTTCTCCTCCTTTCTTTGAGAGTGGCATTCTCATTTTCTGCACTGAACCTTCTCACGGAATGGCTCTCACTCAGCGTTGCCATCTATTAACATACGGAGGTGTGGCGGGCCGCCACACTGCAGAGGCGTTTTCTGTAAGCATTCCTGGGACTCAGCTTCAGAACGCGCATTTTAAATGAACCTCTCTAATTTGGGTTCTTCTCCTCCTCCTTGTTCTCCTCCTCCTCCCCCTCCCCCTCTCCCCCACTTCCCCCTCCCCTCCTCCCTCCTTCCTCTTCTCCATCTCCTTTCCTTCCCTCTACCCCACTTCCTTCTATTTGTCACTACAGATCGATGTCTTTTCAGGGTGGTTAGAGCCTGTTCCTAATTATAGGGATGCATTTATTTTAGTTTATAGGGAAATATAGTCATCTTGAGGTTCTGTGGGTTGAGAACAAAAACCCACTGATGTTTTAAAACATTGACCTGACAAACAGTCACCGAAGGCTTTCTCCGTGATATGGTAAACGGCATTTTGTGGAATGTGCTTTTAAAGAAAAATGTGGTTTCATAATTGTTTCTTCTAAAAGAATGACTCTCAATATAATTTGAATGTTTGTACTCTACATATCTCAGATTTTTTTTTTTAATCCTGTATAAAGATGTTAAGGCTTGTCTGGAAATGTCAGACCCATTCTGAGGCACTGTGATATCCAAGGGCAAAAAATATGGAATTCTGGAAATGTCATGAGCTCTGAGTATGAATTTCTCTCATTAATTTGTTCACCCAGTCATTCAAAAATAAAGAAGTGAAGACTCTAATGCTCTCCTAGATCTGGAGGATTTAAGGTGATTAAGGTAAAATATGATTTTTCTTTTTACATTCTGAGGAGGAAGGGAAAACAAATATGCAGACAAATAAATGAGCAAGATAATTTCAGGTATTGATTTTGAGTTCATGTGTGGGAGTTGCAGGTAGATTAGATTTGGCAGGTGGGGCGGTGTCTCTGAGGAGGTGACCTCATGGCAGATGGTGAGTGCATTGATAGCTTCAGTGACCTCCATGAGCTTGACCCTGAAACTTGATTGTCTGCCCCTGCCCTGACTCTGGCCTTGACCATGTGAGCTGACTATTATTAGCACACTTGACATACACAGAGGCTTATGAAAGCATTTACGGACTTCTGATTCTAGGACGAGTGAACAGACAAACCTTCCCCCTGTTTGTTCTGCTGTATACAACTGAAATCCCTGGACATTATGTATAAGTTTATGGAGGGCCAGGCATGTATATTAATATACATCAGACCCTGAAAACTCTGACAGATGGAGAGAAGCAGACTGACTTGGGACCTTAGGATTGGAGGAGCAACACGGTGGTGACTTCCCTGGGTTTTCTTCTGGCCCCATTTATCCCAGACTTGGAGCTAGAGAAGCCAGCAACCTGGAACTGCCAACGGGTACCAACGGAAGTCCCAAGAAAATCCTGACCGACAGACCGGGAAATGAGGCAGCCTAGCAATGCATAAAATGACTGCCCTGCATCAGCAAATCCCCACCCACGCCACGCCTGCCAGGAAAGGCTGAGTAAGGAGCCTAGACTTCCACACTTGTGAGACTCTGCAGTGAGCAAAGTAGTTTCCCCTACCCCCTTAGGTGCTGTGCCTTGGCATTGCAAATTCAACTGACAGAAGACAGCCTAGCAGGAGAAAAGGTGTATACATTTCATTGATAATTTTACATTCACGGGGACTTCACAGAAAAGATGTGATGATCCAAACACTGATGAGGTGCACAGTCGTACACACCATTTCAACAAAGGATGAAAAATTGGGGTGAGGAGACCAGACAAAGGAAAGGGGGTTTGAGTTCCTGGGGGTGGTACGTTATGGGAAAGTGAGCAGGAAATGGATCGTAGATCAGTGTTGCTTAGTACGTTTGTTACCCAGACTCATCTTCACTACATCTCTGGTCTTCCTGGTCAGAGAGAAGGAAGCGCTTTTATGGATATAAGTCCATGTCCCACTGCTAAAGGGAAGTAGATTCCTTGCATTTAGGCAGGAAGGGGAGGGAAGAGAGCTCTTTCCACGCTTGCTGTTTCTCAGTTGCCTTCAGCTCAAAGTCATCCTTGTACCAAAGCAGCGTATTTGGGGCATGGTGTATTCTGACCCCTTTCACATGTGCCAGGGTGTCGCTGCCCCATCAAGGCAGTGTCCATGACGTGCAAGCAGGGAGCCAGGACTTTCATCTCTGCCAGCTGGCCATTAGCCCTCCCCAACACGGTGTCAGAGAGACCACGGCGGGAGCCTGGACCTGCACTCTCACTCAGCCACAATGCGGGGCCAACCCCTTTGCCGGCTGGGGTGCTGTCAGAGGAGGTTGAGTGGAGAGTAGGATTTTCACTCTCACCTAGTGTGGTAAGGAGAACATGTCCACTCTGAAGTAATAAAGGGCCCCCGAGGGTATTAACATTCTTTCTGCTTCTCTCTGACTTCTACTTGCCCTGGGAGAATATGCCTTGTGGTGCAGAGCTGAGTCACCCCAGGCAAACTCAAGACAAACTCAAGACAACCGCGACTCCACTGCTCAGGCATGCAGGAGCGCAGCCGTGATGGAGAGGCCAGGTCAGATCAGCAGAGCTGCCTCATTATCGGTCACAGTCGTGGGGAGTGATCAACGGTTGCTGTGTGAGGTTGCCGAGCTCCAGGGTGATGTTATGCAACCATAGCTAATTGATAGAGAAGGGTCACTTGGGACGTGAAGGATGAAAAAGAGGCTGCCCTGTGAACAGCAGTGGGGACAGGCTTCTGGCAAACTCTTTCATCCTCATCAGAGGAGCATGCAGTATTTGGGAGGCTGCTGTGTCAAGAGCAAAGCAGGCACCGAGGGGAGAAGAGGCCTGGCTAGTAGGCAGGGGTAAGATTACGCAGGGACCAGCTACGGAACTGGGACTGGGTCTTGGTGATTTTGGTTTGGGGATCACTCAAGACCGCTTCAGTAGTCCCTTTGGAAGCCACAGTGAGATCATTTCTTTTTTAATTGCACCAAAGACTTACTGAGTGTGTAGACCCAATGACTGTGTTCCGCAAGTATGCCCACAGTCATTATCCCCACATGCCAGGCATTGTGCCAGGGGCTGGAGAATACTTGTCTGTCTCTGTCCACATGACAGTGAATCTGGGGACTTTGCTTTGCACACTGCCATTTCTTCAGTGCTTGGAGCGGGACCTAGTACGTACTAGATATTCAACAAATATCTGTAACATGAATGAGTGAATGAAGGAATCGAAAGGTGTACTGTCCTTCGCTGTGCGCAGACCACCACCTGGTTGGATGGCATGAGCTGCCAGCCACTATGAGTGCTTTGCAAGGAATGTAGGTTCTTTAAATGCACCGATTCACCCCATTCTCACGACGGCTGCAGGGGAAGATAGTATTCCTATTCACTTTTAAAGTCTGATAGAATCTTGTACAGTTAGTTGACCCTTGGATGTCACATGTTTGGACTGTCTGGGTCCACTTGAAAGCAAATGTTTTCCAATAAATACCGCAGAGGTATTTTCCTTATGATTTTCTTTTAATGATATTTTCTCTTCTCTAGCTTACTTTATTGTAAGACTACAGTATACAATACATATGGCATGCAAAATATGTGTTAACCTACCCTTTGTGTTAACAGTAAGCTTCTGGTCAGCAGTAGGGTGTTAGTTAAGTGTTTGGGGGAACAAAAAATTATACACAGATTTTTGACTGTGCGGGGGCAGGGGGTGGTTTGGTGTCCCTAGCCCCTGCCTTCTTCAAGGGTCAGGTGTATACACAGGCTCATCTCCGCATAAGTGCATAACCATCATGTTTAACATAATGTTTATGTAAACGCAGGTGTTTAACAGGTGTGGCAAGCTCATCGCATGCACGCTTACTCTGCGCATCCTTTCTCCAAGTCCTGGCCCTCCCCCAGGCCTGCCCAGTTCATGGAAACCCCGTCCTTTCACTTTCTGGAGCTAATTCTCGCAGCATCCTGGACTCTTGCCTTGCTTTCTTCCCGACATCCAATCCCATCAACAAAGCTATTGGCTCTACCTTCCAAATATGTCAGGATTCTGCTCATGTCTCATCCCCTCCCTGACTTCCACCCTGGCCCAAGTCACCATCCCCCTGACCGGTTTCTCTGCCTTTAGATCCCTACAGTCTTACGGAATATAAACTGGATCGTGCAGGGTGGGGCAAAAGTAGGTTTATGAATCATTGTTCATGTGGAAAATAATACAGTGCTTAATCTATACTAATACAAGGATAAACAGTTTCACATACAACTGTAGACTTACTTTTGCCCTACCCGGTATCATGTATGTTCAGAACTGTTCATCTCACGTCCCATGTCATTCAGAGAAAAAGCCAAAGTGTTTACAAAAGGACCCAGGAGGCCCAATCCGACCCCCTCTCTCTACCGTCCCTGAATCTGCGGCCTCCGCTGGCCTCCTCATTCACTGTCCTGCACGCCGGGCAGATTGCTGTGTCGAGGCCCAGTTTCTGTTTCTTTTGCCTATTGCCCTCCTCCCCTGTCTGTCCACGCCGTTTACCCCTCATCTCTTCGTCTCTTCGGGGCTTCGCTCAGAATCCACCCTCTCTCTGAGAACTTCCCTGATCACCCCCTCACTTAACATCAAAATACCCACCGCTAGAATTTCTATCCACTTTCCTGGGTTTATTTTTGTTCATGGTACTTACCAGCATAAGATGTGTGATCTGTACACCTTAACAAATACACACACACACACACACACACACACATGCATATACTCATATGTGCATCTCCCGTGCGCACTCATTAAAGTTTGATTTTCTCCTGTGAGTCTGTGTCTGGTAATTTGACTATTAGCCCAGCTAGAAGAGATTAGAACGTGGGAGGAAATGTATTCTTTTTTTTAGCCCCCACAGGAGCAAGAAGAGTCCTTGGCAGGTACCGATTCCTTGAGAATGTTGCACAGTAACGTGTTCTTTGCTTGGCCATCACTAAACTCTGCATGTTTGTGTGTTTGTAAGGGAGGCGTGTACGGATGAGGGACGCAGCAGAATAAGGCTAAGACGGTGGGGAGGGACGAGTTCTTGCGGGTTCTGGAATGGCTTCTCGTGGCTTTGGCTTTTAGCCCGAAGGCAGAAGGCAGCCCCAGAAATGTTTTTTAAACAGTGGGTTGATGTGGTCAGACTATGAAGATCACCCCACTTGTCCTGCAGGACACGGAGTGAAATGTGGCCAGTGTGAACACAGGGGAACGCTGCCTGCGGTTTAGGAGATGGTGACTGAGGTTCCGTGGCAGTCCCCGGGAAGGATGAAAAGATGCTTCGGGCTTAATTAGACGGTAAAAAATCCCACAGGGTTCAGTGATTGATGTGTTGTGTTGGAAGATGATCTTCAACATCAGGTAAAATAGTCACATAAAGATATAAAATGAACTCGTTAAAGATTCTGCTTCGCTCGTTCATTCACTGTGAGAACAAAGCGGAATAGTACAATCCGTGCAAGGGGTGACCTGCAGAGTGTGCGCCGTGTGTGAACTGTGCCAGCTGAGGCAGGAGCAGCTGCCCCTGTGGTGGGGGAGGGAGGTCAGGGGAGCCCCCACCGAAAGGGACAGGACTTCCATCTTTACGGACGAGAAGCATCGTGCGTTTTTATGAGTTGACATTCTGGAGTGGAGAATATCTCTGACAAACCTGAGGCAGATCCCCTTGGACATGAGTGTTATAGCATGCAGAGCTTCCCATCAAAGCACAGATATTTTTCCCTGTGAGTGCGGGCGGGTGGGGGTGTGTGGGTGTGAATGAAGGCAGGGGTGCAAGGATCGAATATACTGTAACTCACAACCTTTGTCTGACCAGCTGAGCCATGTCTACTGACTGCGCATCTGTGATGGAGCAGAAACATTAAAAAGCAGGATAGCCTGCTTTTCATACTGAATAATTTACTAGTAGCATTTTCTATGGCATAAATATTCTTTAACAATATCATTTTTAATGATGGCAATTTCCAGTTTACAGGTATGCCATAATTAATTAAACCATTCCCCTGAAACATTTAGTGTTTCCAGTTTCCATGCTGAAGAGTCCTATTCCCACATGTTTGCATAGTTCCTTAATTATTTCCTCGGGGGAAGTTCCCAGAATTAATATTTCCAGGTCAAAGGGTAGACATAACTCTGCCTCTGGAAAGGTTGTCCTCATTTACTTCACCATTAGCAAAAGCCTGACTTGGCCACTTTATTGCCTATGGGGGCTTTTACGGATTTCTAATCTTCTTTATAAAATTTTTATTTTATGATTCATTATCCCATTTTTTTCTTTCTGGTATTATTTTTCTGCAGTGAATTTAAAATGTTACCTTGTTACCTAGTGTGAAACCGTCTTCAAATTAGCATTTCTTGCCTTGCAAATGAAAGGTATGCGATGTAAGTGATAGGCATGGAATCATGTTGTTTGCTCATTAAAATGGTTTTTTTTCCCCCTCTGTGAAATATAGATTCCGAACCAGCTCGTTATTTAGGTAAGTGGAGTTGGTGGCAGCCTACAAGTTACGATTCAAGGGTGCCCAGGGACACCCCTCCTTTTATATTCTTCATCTGTCACCGTCTGCAATCCCGTAATGACAGAGTCACCCCAAGAGCCAGAAAGTTATAACCATCTCGGTCCCAGAGATCAACCAGGTCAAATTCTTAAGTGAGGAGAGAAGAAGCGTGCAGACGATGGCAGATGGAGAGGGAATTGTCTTCTGGGCTCATTTCTGTCTCCCGTTTCTCCTTGGTTAAGGTCTCCTTCCCTTTTACTTCCAGATTGCATTATTCTGTGCCATTTTCTGTGGCTGTTGGTCTCAAAATAGCAACAGAAGAACCCCAAGACTCTGGGCAGGGAGCTGGCGCCTCTGGCTGGCATCAGTGGCCAAGGTGGGGCTGCATGTTCCCAGGGAAGTCACCGGTCAGCCCCAGGCAGCGGGCTGCCTATGCCAGCGGAGAGCGGGGAGACAGACTTCACTGTGGTAACTAGTAGGAACAAGAGGCCAACAGTTTGAGGGGCAAGGGAGGCCAAGAGAAGCTGAGAAGTTTCAGGAGATGCTTCCAGTGGAGTTAGAAATACTTAGCACATTTGGGTTTCTGGACTTTTGTGAAGGATGCTGAATTCTTAGTCATTTAAGGACAGAGAGTGAGGAATTCTTTTAAATGCAAACACTTCTTGCAGACCGCTAAACTACCATGGCATCTGGCGTCCTGGACCAGGGTCTTAAGACTCCACTTTCAGAAATCCTTCATTAAAAACTATCTCTGTAGGCGAGTGCTCGGTGCCAGTGAACTAAAAATCACAAATGCAGCCCTGGCTCAGTCAGCTGAAGCACCATCTGGACACCAAAACGTTGTGATCCCCATTCAGGGCACCTACCTAGGTTGTGGGATCTATCCCCGGACGGGCACGTACGGGAGGCAACGGATCGATGTTTCTCTCTCACGTTGATGTTTCTCTCTCTCTGTCTCCATTCCTCTGAGGATTTAAAAAAAAATCACAAATGCAAATGTCACACTTGAAGTAGCTCTGCTGTAAAAGTTGTTGTCCAGCTGACAGAGCGTATGGTTACAACTAAATGTCTCTTTTTAGAGTATGTGAAGAATGCAAATAGACTTCCTACAGGCAGCTCGATCCTCAGCCTACATGTGTGCAACCCTAGGAGTCCAGCTCTTCTGGGGAAATCCTGGGGTGATGGGTAAGAGCTTGTTCTCCAGAGACAGGCAACCCAAGGCTGAAACTCTGGCTTATTTCTACTGGCTTCCTGCCCTTGAGGCAGACTTAGTGAGTATCCTCACTGTGTCTGTATTTCCTCCTAAAACAGAGGAGGGGTGGGGGAGAGGAATGATAGCCCCTGCCCTTCAGGGTTGTTGGAAGGGGTAGCTGAGACAATGCACCGAACAGGCTGAACCTTCCGCCCTGCACCGTAGCCCATGCTAGGCGCTGATATTAACATCCGGATGAGAAGGAGATTTGATTTGTTTAGCAGAGTAGGTGAAAACAAGGTTAAGGCATGAAAAACGAGGCTGCTGTAGCATGCTGTGACTGAGGATATATCTTGAGGGGATAATGCTCAGAAAAGAAGAGAAAGTTGGTGTGGTTACAGAAAGGGGGTGCCGGCCACATGGAAAACGGCCCTAATAGCCCCTTTCTTCCAAGCGCACAGTGACTTCGTAGAATAAGGAAGCTATAAAAAGCTAATTATAGCCAAGGGCAGAGATGGGATGCTAAATCTCCGCCTGTGAGCGTGCTTAGGGAGGTGTCTGCGTTTGCGGTAGAGCCGGGATTCCTAGCCGTGGGCAGGGTGACCAGGAAAATGGTGGAGGGCTACAAAGGCATCAGGCCAACACTTGAATGTAATTTGATTGAAGTGAAACTTTGACTTGTGGGGGAATGTGGAACATACAGGGATTTTCTCCTGGGGCACATTTGTTCCTCTTTCCCCCGCCCCGGGAGGGACATGCCAAACAGCGTGAATTACGTTCACGTGTTATATCCGGTGTTACGCTCATCAGAAGGTGACCAGAGTTGAAATAGTTGAGAAATATGACTGTCGACCACAGGGTGCCAAATCGTGGCGTGTGGCCCTTGTCTGGCCCACTGCCTGGTTTTTAAATAAAGTTTTATTGGAAGATAGCCACACCATTCCCATACACGTGTATTCTATAACTGCTTTCATGAGTTCAGTAGTTGCTACAAAGACCTACGCCATCGGAGACGAAGGTATTTGTTATCTGGCTCCTTACGGAAAAAGTTTGCTGACTCTTACCGGATATCAAAAGACCTAAATGGCCATATCTTAGTTAGCTTTCCTCTTTTCTTGAGCTTACATAGAGGCAGTATATCATTTTCTTTTAACAGAATTTTGTGATCGAAATTTGCTTTCTTCATAACTGCCCCTGTGCCCTCCGGAAGTTTAATTTGAAACTCTGTTGTTCAAGACATTGGGATAGACTGCTGATACAATTAGGACTTCAAAGCAAATTCTTAATTGTTTCAGCTGCTTTTTGGAACTGGAAATCTTGGTGAATTGACCAGAATATTCTTTGTTAGGAAAAGATGTTAGTAAAAAGTGTCAGGCATTTGAAACCAGAGCTAAGTAACGATGAAGGATATCAAGTTTTGAAGAAAGGAAAGACAGTGAAAAAATAGTCAAATCATTTAAGGGGCGGTGATAATTTAAGGCTGAAAGTGAGGTGTAATAAAACCACCACCAGCGACAAAAGGCACACTGAAGACCATTTTCATGTAACTCCTAAATCTGGTGGGTGTCCGCCCAGGTTGTCACAGCCGTCTGATGAGCTTATCTGTTCTAGCTTCTACAATGGCTGGTGTGGATTGACTCACCCGAATCTGGGGCTTTGAAGATATTCGTAAATCCTCACATTCTTGAAATGTGCAATCTCAGATTAGTGGGCATTCATCCTTAGCAGTGTTCCTTACTTTGCATGCCAGGGGACATTTGGCAATGTCTGGAGACAGTTTTGATTTTCAGCTGAAGTTGGGGGAGCTTGCTCCGGGGATTTCTGTGGTGGAGGGCTGGCCATGTTGCTACTAAATGTCCTACAGGACAGTCCAGCACTGCAAAAAATTATCTTGCCTACAAGGTCAATAGTGCCAAGACTGAGAAACCCTGATGTGTAGGAGGAGGTCAGATTTCTCAACGTGAGAATTGTTCTGTCATCAAAATCTCTAACAGTATGTTTATCATTGGACTGCCTATTCTTTATGGCCGTTGAAATTCCCCTTTCCTATTGTGGCTAGGATAGAAGTTTCCTCCTTAAATTAAAAAAATTAGTTAAAAAGTCTATGCAAAGGTGTTAATAAAAATAGTATAGATGGTATGCAGATATGTTGTTTAAAATATGAAGGAGATGGTTGAATGGATGAATTTTAAGAAAAGAACTGCCCTAAACTGTTAAGTGAATGTCATTACTGCAACGTGTCTTCCTTTTCACCTTTTAACAACGTCCGTGTTAATCCAGCCGGCCTCCACACCTTACCACGGTCAGAGTCCTGAGTCCCCTGTCTCATCTTCTCTAAACAATACTGAGATAGTTCTGGTAAGTTTTTAACCCTTTGGTGCTACGTGGTTTTTCTCGTGTTCTCAGGACAGAAAGTGCATGGCGGTGGAAATGGGGAGTTTACTCTCCTGAGCAGATGACAGTTCCGCCTTCCATGTGTCTCTCAAACTCAAGACAGCCACCCACACTGACCTGGAGGCCACTGGTTGGAAAGTACACCCTCGTAGGCCCTCATTCTGGAGCCTTGGCTGGGGACCTCTTTGTGGGCAGTCCCAGCGGGAAGCGCTGTATTGTCTGAAAGTCCTTATGCATATTTATGGGTTGGCTTGCAAATTGCAAACAAGAATACTTGGGGAATGAGTTCAAGAACAAATCTGTCTGGCTGCACCCCAAGAGGCCCTGATTCAGGAGACCTTGGCTAATTTCTAGGAATATGCACGTTTAACAATCCCTGGGCATGATGTTGGGCCAACTATGAGAGCCAACCAGTTCGTTTTCATCCATTCCGTGTTGACTTCCTAGCCAATAGTTCCTTCCAGGCAGTGTTGCATGTGAATTTGTATGGTATTTATGTTTGCGGTTATTTGATTATAACATTGCACCTTCCCGCCTACTACTTAATAAACACAAAAGAAAAACACAAAAAGTGAGAAACAAAAATCCCCTAAGCTTCATACAGATGGATTAGATGGCAATCATAGGCATGCTGAAATTGAGGAATCTGTAGCTTGCGTTCAACAGCCTTTGGGCGTAAGCCAGATACATAGTGGTTCGATTGTAAAGACAATGAACGTCAGCGGAAAGAGTTAGACACGCTACCACTCAAGCTTGGGTCTGAAAGTTGAGGCAT
Source organism: Tonatia bakeri (assembly GCA_004024845.1). Lineage (NCBI taxonomy): Eukaryota > Metazoa > Chordata > Mammalia > Chiroptera > Phyllostomidae > Tonatia > Tonatia bakeri. Next base: position 26,428 of record PVIA01008910.1, read on the forward strand.
AATTAGCAAATTTTAACTGTCTAACTCGGTGACAATGATTTTCTTCAGTAGTGGCATATTTCTTGCATGCCTTTGGCATGCTCAATTTCGAGCGCATTTTCTGGGGTGTATACAAAAGAAAGTGGTTGCCAATAATAGAATGACAGTGAGAAACCTATTTTCTACACCTTTTATTTGAACAATCCGAGTGACAGTCACTCTCACTGTAATTACAGTAATTTGGTGGCTGTCAAGTTTTAAGGGGGCCAGGTGTCTCATCTGCTATTCAGACCTAAGTGAGAAGTTGGTGAGACTTCTATCTGCCAACCATAGTCCCGAGAACACTCATTTTCATGGCTGACTCTCCATCCTGAATGGGATGCTTGAACTCTTTCCAGTGGTTCTTGTAAGTTGAGTTCTTAAAGTTACTTAGCATGTGTGGTTACATGGACTGCGGTCTGACTGCAGAAGCAGTGGGACGGTGAAGCGAGGAAATGGCTGTCATTAGATTAGGCTGTAAGTTTAAGATCTTGGGTAAACATCTCAACATTTTTTTCATTAAAAATTTTTTGAGTGCTTTATTTTGAAGTAATTATAGATTCCCATTCAGTTATAGGAAATATTGCACATAGATTCTATACTTTTACCCAGTTTCCCTGGTGATAACATCTTTGAAGTTAACAATGCTATATTATCACCAAGACATTGGCATCCGTACTGTCAAAACATAGGCCAGTTCATCACAAGGATTCCCCGTGGTGCCCGTTATACACACCCTTCTGCCCACCCCCATCCCTGCCTGACAACCACTATCTGCTTTCGATAGTTTTGTCATTTCAAGAATGCTATAAATGAAGTTATACAGTATGTCACCTTTTGGGTTTGGTTTTTTTCTCCCACTCAGCATAATGCTCTGAAGGCTCATTCGAACTGTTGTAGCGTTAATAGTTCATTTGTTTACATAGCTAAGTAATATTGTGTGATAGGGATTTTTGCTTCTCTATTTCCCCATTGAAAGACATGTGGGTTGTTTCTGGTTTTGTGCTGATACGAATGAAGCTGGTCTGAACATTCTTGTTCAAAGTTCTTTAGTGGGAAGTTTGCGTTTTGCCGGGGTTGATTCCTAAGAGTGCAACTTCTGGGCCTATGTAGCTTGTTTAGATTTTTGAAGAAATTGCCAAGTTGTTTCAGAGTGGCTGTACCAGTTGACATGTCCACCATCGAGTATGTGGGGTCCAATTTCTGTGTATCCCTGTCAGCCTTTGGTGCTGTTATTATTGTTTATTGTAGCCAATTGCATTGGTGTGTAATGATGTCTCACTGTGGTTTTAATTAACATTTCTCCGACAGCTAATGATGTCGAACATCATTTCCACCAAATACTCGGTCATCTGTGCTTCCTTTTCCCTGAAATGTCTGTTTGGTCCATTTTGTAATTGGGTTGTTTCTTTGCTGTTGGGATTTGAGACATCTTTGTATATTCTAGATATGGATCCTTTGTCAGATAATGAGGTTTGCAAATATTTTCCCCCAGTCTGTAGATGTCTTTTCATCCTCTTAACAGGTTTTCATGTAGCAAATGTTGTAAGTCCTGATGACATAGGCAATCTGGCAAGGCCTTTTTTGGACTATGCTTTTGGCGTGAAGTCTAAGAACTCTTTGTCCAGACCATAATCCCAAACATTTTCTCCTTTTTTCCCCCTGAAAGTTTTATAGTTTTGCTTTATATTTAAGTCCATTTTGAGTTCATTGTGTGTAAGATAGGTGTTTCTGGTTAAACTGTTTGTTTTTCCCTCTTGGTGTTCAATGATTCCAGCATCATTTGTTTCAGAGCCTACTCCTCCATTGAATGCCTTCTCCGTTTTTGACTCCATAGCATAGCCCTTGATAAGTCAATGACTATGCAAAATGAAAGCCCCAAGAATTGATTTTCATTACTATGTTATTGTACTGAAATACCTCTGGATATTTCAGAATCGACATGCAGAGGCTGTCTCTTCCTCAGGCTGCCACTGAAGTCTTTAGAAAGTATCAGACCCAGGGTCCCCAGATTTACTTGCATTTGAAAGCAGAACATGTGCCATGAATGCCTGTATTATCTGAAATGATTTGAGGTGTTTATCTCTGGGACTTTATGTCAAATATTCCTACTGATAGTGTTATCAAAACATGAAGAAATTTGCCTTCAAATATATTTTTTTTAATTTCAGTAATTATCAGAATGACATAATACACTCCTGTGGAAACAATTTTGGTGTTTTTTTTTTTTATTTTACTTCCCCAGGCACCACCACATTTATGGCTTCTGAATATTTCCCAGGTGAAACTATCAAAAGGAAAACATTTACATGCAAATATCGTTACATCACATCTGAGGGAGTAGTGAAGCTGAACGCAGTCTTCGTACTTTCTTTCAGATTTATCAGCGATGCTGGTTAGTATTCAAGAAAGCCTCCAGCAAAGGTCCAAAGAGACTGGAGAAATTTTCCGATGAACGAGCTGCGTATTTTAGGTGTTATCATAAGGTAAGACTCCACTGCTCTAGCTTTCCAGAAATCTCTTCACAGGTAGGTAACCCAAGTTCATTGAGTCTGGAAACCTGTCTAGATTATTTGACCAGAGTACAAATCTTTCTTTTTCCAAGCACAAAACATCTCTAAAAGAATATCTACTTGCTAATTGTTTAAAATAATTGGCTACTAACATTCACGGCGGCATGGATAGACCTGGAGAGCATTGTGCTAAGTGAAAGACAAATACCATATGAACTCACGCATAAGTGGAAGGTAATCAACTAAACAAATAAACAAGTAAAATATAACCAGAGACATTGAAATAAAGAACAAACTGACAGTAATGAGAGGGGAGTGGGGAGGGTGATAACGGGAAAGAAGGGGAGGTGTCGTCAAGGGACGTGTACAAAGGACCCACGAACAAAGCCAAAGGGGGGATGAATGGAGAGCGGGGTGGGGGAGAGTGGTGGGGGGAAAATGGAGACAACTGTACTTGAACAACAGTAAAAAATGCAAGTAATAATAATAATAATTGCCTAATGTAAAGTCGTGTTAGTGGTTTCCTACTATTTGCTGTTGTTTTCCAATCTCTGGTGCAAGAGCTTACCATGTTGTTTTGTAAATTTTCAAGTTGCATAGTAGACCTTATTCCAACATCAGAGCCCCCTGAGGGTAAGGGCTGGGTCTCATGGAACCTGGCACAGTGCCTGGTGCAGAATAGACCCTCAAGCTCGGGGAGAGGGGACTGGGGTAGGGGCTGGGGGGAAGCTGGAAAAAGGGTGATTGGTGGAGAAGGTAGAAGGACCACTAGTTTATTTCTTTAAGTTTGATGACTATATTTCATTCAGATTTCCAGTTTCCTTAGCAGTAATGGTGGTAGTAGTAGTGAGACTTCCTCACTAAAAATAGTCATTGTGTGTTACCATGCATCATACAGGAGTAGAGAGCTCAGGTCAATACAAGGTATACTTACTAATTGGATTCACAGATTAGCCATGTCTTTCCCTCTGCATGGCAATGTTGTCATGGTCTTCGTTACTGGGCAGCCCATGTATTTTCTGTTTTCATGAAAATGTGGGAAAGGCCATGGGTAACACCTTTTTTCCCCAAGTCTCTGGCTATTCCTGTATTGGGAAAATACTACTCTTTTGACTATGGAGGGAGCATGCTTATTGTTATGATTTAATTGTTTTGGGTTTTTCATATTGAAGATTCTTATCTGCATTTGGTGAGAATTTACCAGGGGGCTACTTGCCATTTATGTAAAACCGGTAGACCCAGGAGCACAGAAATTTGACTAAGTGAGGAAAGTGGATAATCTCTCCTTTCACGCAAATTCTCCAAAAGTGGTGACTTTGCAGCGTCTTATTAAGGACCATGTTGACACCTTGGTTTATGCAATAAATTACTACGGTAATTTTTTTGTAGCAGCCTTAAGAGACTCTTGTTCTGTCTGGTCCTTGTGCGTGGCACTTCCTTGTTTGGGGTGAATCCCACATACCTCTGGAAATACCTGATTCTTCACCGTTCCCTTCACCTACCTTTCAGAAAGTAGGAAAATGAGGAAATAAGCTATGCTTTGCTTGCAGACCTATGTGTACCTGAGAGAAGAGGACAAGCAAGGAATACTTTACAGAAACCCCCAAACCCAGTCCCCCGGCAGATGGTGTTGGATCTGTGTTTAATGGGCACAGGGACTCCGAACACTTCTCGAAACCTTCGCTGCTACTGCTGTGGTTGTGGCCCCCAGGCTGCCCGACTCTCGGCCCTCCAGACCCTGTCACAGCCTGTGTCCGTCACATCCTGACGGTCCAGCTCACAGCCCTCAGCCGGGTCCTCGTAGTGGACTCCACACTCACGTGTTTTCACTCCCTGCAGCCTGTTTCACCTGATCTGCATCCTTTCCCTAGTTCTCTTCGCTCAGCTGCAGGCACCCTGAGCTCTCGGCTTCCCCCAGGGACTGCCGAGCACACCCTCCCTTGGAACTTGTTTTTCTCTTTCCTTGGAATCCTGTCCTGACAGATACTTGGGTTGCTCATTTCCTTCCTTTGCTCAAGTCATTGCTTAAGTTTTTATCACAAAGTGAAGCCACTTCTTGACCTCATTATTTTAAGTGGAACCCTCTGATACCTCCCCCGCCCCAACTCCCCTTATTTTTCTCTTTTACACTTAGGTATTCACTCAGTTGTTTCTTGTCTTTGCAACATGACCACTATACAATAAGGTCCCTAAGGGCAGAGATTTTTTTAGGGGGGATGAGAGGGGTAGGTGTGGCTCTCTATTAGTTATTAGTACCTAACACACAGTACACATGTTTTACGGTATTGGCTGGACCGCAATGGATATTATCAGGAGAGGACATGGAGTACATATAGATGTCTCTGTCTCAAACTTCTGCTTAGCTTGCCAGAGAAAATCTGTACTTGAGACATCTACAGCCAGGAAAAGGAGTTTTTGGTTTGGAGGAAATGGGGGGGGGGATGAGGATGGCAGCAGAAAAAGCTAGGATTGGGGAGTTTTCTGGGGATAGGCTCAAAGGAAGCTCAAGCGGATTGGACGATCCCCCTTGAACATGAAACAGGCGAGGGAAGATGGAGGACAAACTCGCCCTGTTTCTGACGTCGTCGCCCTCCTGGCTGTGGAATTTAATATGTAAATCTTTGAGGAATGTGGTGAGGCAATTCTCTTTCATCTCTAATAATCATTAACCAAAGTTCAAAGCGTTAGAGTGGAAGAATTATCTACATGAAGCCTCCAAGTCCTTGATGAGTTCCTGTAGCCGGATTCATCCTTCTTATTCTTTTAGATCTGATACATTTCATATTAATCTCTTGGGGCATACAAAAAGCTGGAGTAACCCTTGAGTTATGCATTTTTTTATCTAAATGCTGTGTAATTTATGAATCTTGATAAAAAAATACTGGGGTTGTAAGTAGCACACCGTGACCGGATTTCAGAGTGTATTCGACTACAGATAAAGCCATTTCCAGAATAAATGAGGGCTTGTACATTACACTGTTCGGTCAATACAGAGGTGGTGTGACTTCAGTGGACGGATGTATCTGTCCTGCAGGGAATCTGCAGCATTTATGAGAGCACAGTGCTTCTTTCATGTTATTTTGCAAGGTATTATTAAGAAAAAAATGCCAGTTTTGCCTATCTGATCCTTCGTAGAAGTGTTAAAACAAGAGACTGGCTGTAGAATTTTGAAAGTCGGTGCCTTCCTCACTGCAAATGCAGCCAGCGGTGCTCTCATGCAAACGCTGGAAAATAAATATATGAATAATGCGCACACAGAACAAATCATTTTTCATTTCTTTACCTCCTGCATGAAGCGCCCCCGAGCACCGGCGGCTGGCTGGCAGGGCGGCCTGCGAAGGGGATGGACTGTAATTGCAACCGTGTTGCCACTTCAGAGACTTCCCCTATATAGTTCCTTCTGGTTAAGCACAAGCCCACTGTTTTCATTCAGAAAATCGAAGGTGTTCGCAATCACCAGAGGGGTTGAGTGTTTCTTTGCATAGTTTTCCTTTTTTTGTGATGAGGAATAATTGGGAAGGAATCGGAGTGGAAGGAAGACGGTCTCTTTCTTTTCAAACCAAGGCCAGCGGCGTGGCGGAAGCGTGCTGGACCCGGATGTGGGAGACCTGTCTTCTAATCCTGGCTTTGCTACCCTGCGTGTCCTGCACATGGCTCACCTTCTGTGTCAAGGGGACCTCCAAGGCCACTCACATTGTGGCTCCTCCATCATCATTGCAGGGTTCAATTCGCCTTGGGCCAGAGGGACGAATCCAACAATTTCTCGAACCTGCTGTTTCCCAAAATGTGCGTGAGAGAGAGTGGCAAAGGAGAGTTCTGGGAGCACCAGGGTTCTGGGGTCAAATTTGAGAACTGTAGCTTTGCCGTCGAATTTTAGAGCTTCCTAATCCCCAGTACCTTATAGAGGTTCTGGGGAGTTCTACCGTTAGGGTTTTACCCATTTTTTTAACCAGATTTTTTTTTTACTATTGTATTTGACAGGTTTTTAAATAAAGCTTAAATACTAGTGATTTTTTGTGGTTGTACACATTTTCTCCCATTCTATAGCTTTTCATTCTTTTAACAGGGTCTTTTCAGAAAAAAGTTGGAATTTTGATGTAGTCTCATTTTGGGATTTATACTCTTACGGGTCACGCTTTTGGTGTCAAGTCTAAGCCTGCTTTTCCTGGCCTTGGATTCTGAATATTTTCTCCCAGTTTTGTGTTTAAAAATTTTTTAATGTTTTGTAGTTTTAAGTGTTACATTTAAGTCCATGATCATTTTGAGTTTAATCTTTGTGTGAGGTGTGAGATGTGGATTGAGTTCCATTCTTTTCACTGGTGGCTGTGTAATTATTCCAGTACCATTTGTTGAGGAGTTTTCTTTCCCCATCCAATTGCGTTTGTGCTTTAGTCAGGACTCATTTGCATATTTTAGCATGGGCCTGTCCCTAGATTCTCTGTGCATTTCCACTGGGACATGTATCTACCCCTCTACAAATATCGTACTTTCTTGTCCGTGGTGGATATGATCCTTACTATTTGATAGCATGATTTCTTCCCCTTCATTCTTTTTTCAAATGTTGTTTTAGCTCTTCTAGTGCCTTTCCATAACATTCTACAATAAACTTATTAGGACTTTTGAAAAGAATGACATTAAACCTATCGATCAAATTGTGGGAAAACCAACATTTTTTCTATGTTGAGTTTCTTGGTTCATGGACATGGCATGATATTCCATTTATTGGAGCCTTCTTTGAGTCCTTTCATCAGCATTTGGAATATTCAGCCTCCATATCCTATCCACATTTTGCTAAGTTTATACCTAATTGTTTCATTTAATTTGGATGAAGTTTAAAGCCTTTTGGGTTAAGTACTTGACTTGGATAAGTCATTCTTGACCTATAATATGATCAAGCAATCATCTAGTTTAAATTATTTTGTTCAGTCCCTCACCTATTTGACCAATCATCTGAAGTGGTTGGTTTTCCTTGCCTTTTGGGAAGAGACTGAGGTTTTAAAAGATTTATGAAAATGTAATCCTTTGTCACTAGTGTAAGTTTGTTTGACTTAGTTATATTTGTAAGAAACACACACATACATGTAGCAAAATAAGAACAAGACAAAAGCAGGCTTCACCGACAAAGTCCATTGAGTGCAACTGTCTCCCCTTCGCTTACACTTATCTCTTCCATGAATTCGTTCAGAGCATCTGTCTCTCAGACTTGTTCTGCGTCATTTTATGTTTGTGTGGAAACGTTTGAATGTAATCCAAGTCCCCACGGAAGCTCTCTTTAAATGATGTCAAAAGAAAAAGGGTGGGATTTTTTCAAGTTAGTGAAAAATTAGTCAGTGGTTGTTCTGCTCTGAGAGACATCACGGATTGTGGTTGGCCCAGCGAGCCACTGGTCAGGGCTTCTGTGGACAAAGAATGGACTTCCCTTCACCTTCCCTTGAAATATTTTTCAGGTTCCTTTCTTTCTCTTTCTTTTTTCCCTCCCTCCCTCCCTCCCTCCCTCTCTCTCTCTCTCTTTCCTTCCTTCCTTCCTTCCTTCCTTCCTTCCTTCCTTCCTTCCTTCCTTCCTTCCTTCCTTCCTTCCCTCCCTCCTTCTTTCCTTCCTTCCTTCCTCTTCAGTCTTCTTATTCTTTAATTTGTAAACATCATGCATGCTCCTGGTAACCACCCTGACCCACCCTGAAGTGTGTGGAGTGAAACGAGACAGGACCATGGCCCTGGTCCCCGTCCTTGGGAAAAATAGTGCCGTCAGGCTGCTGCATGTTTTCAGACTGTTTTCTCCATCGGTCCAAACAGAAACGTGGTCTCACTCATATAGAGATCTATTTTTAGATCAAGAATGGAGTAATTCATTACATACTGTATGTACTTATTTAAGGAGGCCACAATTACAGATGTCCCCAAGACACTGGGGGTGAGTCTGGGGGAGTCCTTCTGTAACTTTGGGTAGCAATTCCTTTCGCAGTCAGAATGCCATGGGTCCTGAGGTACATTAAATGGCCACGGTAATTACACCAGTCCCCTTTTGCTCACTCTTTGACTGTAAGTCTAAGTCGATAATTAGTGGCGTATTGATGACACCTCATTAATTTAGCAGTTCTAGAGTAACCTTTAATATTGGTACACCTTAACCTGTTTAAAAACACCCAAATTGGTAGGCAAAATGTTTCCAGTTCATTGTTAATACACATTTTATTACGGTGAAAAACTTGTGCATCTATCTTTATGTGCCTGTGTTACTCTTTTTGGAAGAAAAAGCCTTAGAAGTGAGATTGGCAGCTTTTATCCCCCACCCTTTTAATTTTTTGTAACTGCTGCCAAATTGGGTCCAGAAAGGTAGTATAAAATCACACCCCCATTGACAGCTCGGGAGAGTGCCCTTCGCCCCAGATTCCATTCTCTGCATACATTTCAGGTGCAGACTTTTCAATATAAGTGCTGCTGCTGTGTGTGTGTGCGTGTGTGTGTGTGTGTGTATGCACGCGTGCGGCTTTTTATTTTTAAGGAAGACACAATGAATGGATTATTTAAGTTATTTCACACGGACAAATAAAGACCCACTCTTCAGGGAGACCGTTCAGATTTATGACTCAGACAGGCACGAGTCCAGTTTATTTTAAGTGACCTGGGCATGTGGATATTTTGGGAAAGAATGGAACCATCTATCTGGGGGTTGGGATATCACTGTCTAGACTGGTTCTTTCTTAAGAAATCCTTTATAAAATGTTTGCTTCGACTGCTGTGTTGGGGGTCCTGAGGGGAGGCTCATGAAGAGGAATGTTTTGTGGCGACAACTGGCGATTAGACCTGAGTGTGTCTCTTGTCATTTGCCCGCCCCTGCTTGCTGGCACCATGTCCTAAAACCAGGGGTCCTCTTCCTAGGAAAGCCAATATGGAAAAGTTTAAAGGTTTGGAACACAATGTAAGAAATCTTCTGGAGTTGTAACAGAAATGCTTATTAGGGCATTTGAGAGTACTCTGAAATTTCAACACATAATAATACAAAAACAAGTGTTGCAACAAAAAACAATAATAGTAAGAATAGTGTAACTGATTATTTATTTGATTACTTGAGGAAACATTATGGTCCCCCAAATGGATTGCTTTCGTGTTACTTTTATTTTCAAAGACAACCTACAAAAGTTAAAGGGGCTTGTGCCTCTTCATTTTCAGCAGGGTAATGGCTTTATTTAAAAAAAAGAATAAAGCAATCGGGAGCTTCTGCAGAGCTTTGCAATTTGCATATACAAAGCGAATGGCTCACTTAATTCATTCAGTCCCATGAGGGGAAAATAATTAGGATACAGCCTACAAAAAAGCAAGACAGCAAATTGCCTTTTTAGGTAGCAGTCTCATTTTCACTCTGTAAATATAAATAAATCATCATCTGTACATTACTATAAGCAAAAGAAGGAGAAAGATTGGAAATCCATTCCTTGTTTCCTTAAATGGGTTTCGACTTTGCAGTGCGCCAGAAACATACTTAAAATTCCCACACGATGCCTGCTAATTGCGTAATTCTGACAGGAATGTACCAGTTACTCAAGGGAATGTATTTTTAAAAAATTTGATTGTCTTAATCTTCTCTTGAAACACCAGAGGAAATTTAACAGTCTCTCTATCTAGTTACAAAATAATCCATTTGGAAAATTGAATTGTGTGATTTGTAATTGTTTTCCGAGTTGTTAATGTAGAACTATATCGATAGCAAATTGAAGTTTGAAAGTATGGCTGCTTTGTTAATCACTGGCTGCTAAACATTTATACCAATTAATATTATCACTTATGATGAATAAGACATCTGAGTATGCCTTTAAAACAGCCAAAATAATTCGACGGTCCTTATTTGGGAGTTCCTAATTGGATGACATGCTTAAAGATTTATCAGAAATTTCGGAGAGGGTTGAACACTTTTTCTTTGATGGAGTCATAAGACTCAGTATTTTTGATAATCAGAAAACTAGAAACCAGGAACTACATAGTAATTAAGTAACTCTTAAATCTCTCTCTGTCTTTCTGTTCCTCCAGTTCCAACCCAAGCTGTAGTCGTAACCCACTAACTGCCTGGTGGCCTGCTGGCCTCTAGATCTCATCTCTGTCCTCAGAGCAGGTTCCCATCCTTCCCAAGGTCAAGGCCACTGTGGATGGCCAAGCCAGCTGCTCACGCTTAACTCCAGGGGGCGCCACTATCATCAATTCCACCTGATGGTCACTCTGTAGTTCCCTAATGCATCAGCCTGTCCATTCTCCATTCTTACTAGATCAGGGATTCTCAACCCCAACACTCTTAACATTTTGATTGTTGGGGGCTGTCCCGTGCATTATAGGATGTTTAGCAGCATCTCTGGCCTCTATCCAGTAAATTCCAGTAGCACCCCCAGTTGTGACAACCTAGCATGTCTCTAGACATTGCTACGATGACCCATGCAGAGGAGAGGGGTGTGGAAATCTCCCCCAGGTTGCGAACCACTTGTTCTACAAAAGAGTCTCTAAAACACAGATGTGGTCCTTTCATTTATCTGCTTAAAACCCTTCAGTATGCACTCCTCAGACTTCCCGAGTCACACGGGACGCCTGGTGGCGGCGCCAGCCCCTTAGGAGCTGGTCCTGGCCCGCCTGCTCTGCGGTTTTCACACAAACTGCAGTCCCGTGGCTGTGCGTTGTGGTTCCCTTTGCCTAGAAATTTGTCTTCCTGTCTCATAAGCCCTTGAGTGTCCCTTCATGACGACCTGAGGAACAACAAGGCCTGGCTCAGGAGAGGCCGCCTCTCTGTGCCTTTTCCGTGTGTTCATCTGGTGGCATCTGGTGGTTGATTTGATGGTTCAGTGGAGGGTAGTCAGGCTACCTGTGTTTGATCCGAGTCCACCTGTCGGCCAGCTGGGTGAACGAACGAACCACTGGAAGCCTCAGCATTCTTGCAGGTACTGTGGGCACAGACAAGCAGCAGTCATTAGAAATGTGAAAAACTAAATAACAGCATCACCACGAAGTGCACAGAACCCAACGTCTGGCACTTGAGTAAGAGTCTGCCTGTCTGGAGTCGAATCCCGCCTCTGCCCCTGTTTGGGATTTGCCCAGCCCTGGGCACCGGACTGGCATCGCTGTGCCGTGGCCTCCTTGTCACCACGGGAGAACATGTAACATGTGCTCACTGAGGGTCTGCACGGTGGGAGGCGCTGTCCTGGGCCCTAGAGATTCGGGGAAGCAACAGAGAAGAAGGAAATACGTACGTAAATATCCGGTCTGTTATCGGTGTGACTGCTCAGTGCTAAGGAGGAAGGAAAAGCAGGTGAGAAGTATGGAATGAGGGTGTGGCCATTGGACATGGCGTGCCCCGGAATGATGTCATTCAGAGGTGAATCTGTGACTAGCTGAGCATGGCAGTGGCTAGAGGAAGAGTGTTTCTAGACAATACAAGGGGGCACACAGAGAAATGTTGCTTCCTGGGACAAAGAGACCACATAAAGAAAATGGACGTCATTTAGGCTTTTAAGATAAGGAAGCGATAAATTGGGCACTGCCTTTATTTCAGGACAGGTGTCCCTTCAGTGTAGTGACCACTAGCATCGCAGTGGGCTGTATTTGCAGAGAGGCCGGTAGGAACACTCCGGAAGTGCCAAAGAGCGGTCCAGTTGATGAGCAGGACCGATATGGAGACGTCGATGTGCAGATTTATTTCTTCCAGCTATTGAGAGAAATCCGTTTCTCTCCGAGGGACTCAGAGTGTGTGGGAGGAACACATGGCTGCGATGTATCTTCAGAAAAGTGAACCCAAGTTTGTTCAGACTTATTTTCAGGCAGGACTGTCCAACCAAATCGACCTGCTAAGGCCAAAATCACACCCCCAGTGAACTGGCCTTCTGTCGTCCGCATGTTGGTCCAGGAAGGGCGAGGTAGACCGCCTTCCCCGTCTGCCTCGAATCTCTGTGGGAGGGAGGCTGCCTCACTGCAAGGGGGAAGGTTGGAAGGCCCCAGTAAGATGCTCTGCAGGTGCTCCCCAAAAGCTTCAGAAGCAAAGAGTTGCCAATAACCCTTCTCCACAGGCTCTAGAAGTATAACCTAAATATACCCCCAGATTCACCTGGGCATGGGGTTCTTCATATCCTGACCAACCAGTTAGAACTTGCAGTGGTGGTAATAGCTACCTGGTTGTCCCTGCCGACATGGCCCTGAAGGGACTGATGGTTGTATGAAGTCACAGTGGCATGGATTCCTTCTCGGGTGAGCTACTCAGTTGTCTACAACAGCTCACCGATGGACAGATCCATGGTGGGCACTTACACCAGCTAATCAGACAGAGTGAATTCTACATGGTTGAACTGCCCACCTGATTCAATGCTGTAGCTACACATGTTGAAGTAATGCATAATAACAGTGGTTCTAGTAATATGTATGGTCTGTGTTTCCAGATTACTTTCATAAACAGCAGTATGGGTGGGAGCAGTGTAAGTGTCTTATATTTATCTTGAATCTGTCAATCATACTTGCATAGGCTCAGGTTGGCAAACCAACTGGATTAAAAGAATAGTACTTTGCAGATAAGAGTCTTCCATGGATGCTAAGACATTTCCCTGAAAGATGGTTGGGGAACAGTGTATTCACAAGATACCAGACTATCATCGAAAAACCAGTAGAAGAATTGGTATTTTATGATGGAGAGAAATGGCAGCTCCCCCCAGGGATCAGACAGCCCCACTAATACAGCAACGCTCAGACACGATGCGCCTTCTGAGATGAGGCAGCGTGCAGCCCACGAGCTCTCTGACGAAGGGTTCTTAATGAAAATGGTACCTGAATCTCACCAAGCCTCTCCTAGTAACTTCCACTTCGGAAGAAGTGCTGGAAATAGAAAAGTTAAGGGCTCCGTGGAAGAGCAAACATCTAGAACGTGGAACAGCTTACCGACGTAATCTTCTCAGAATGGTAGTGCCGTTCGCAAGATGTGGGGACTCGTCTGAGTTCAAAGAGGCTCGGATATAAGAAGAGATGCGGTGTCCGCATCGTCACTGGACCCTGGGTTGGTGACGGCGGAGGGTGTGGGCCCAGCTCGAAAAGACATGTGGGGACTTCCAGGGAACTTTGAATATGGGATGGCAATTAGATGATACAAGGAATTCTTCCCTGTTTTCTTAGCAGTGAAAAATGACACCGAGATGATAAGAACCATGTTCTTTGTGAGAAATATTTGCAGAAGTTGTGTCTATGCCTGCAATTTTTTTTCAAATAATTCAACCAAAGCCAAGTGCGTATGCGTGCATGCGTGGACACACACCTGCACTCACGTGTGTATGTGCTTAGAGAGCTGAAGCAAATAAAGTTAAATTGGCAAAATGTTCCTAATTGTCAATCCTAGGTGCTTGGTGCACGTTGTACCGTTGTCCCTCAGCAGATTCATTCCAGGACCGCCTGGAAACCCAAATCCACACGAGTCCCTTATATAAAATGGTGTACTACAGTATTATTCTTCCAACTTTTCTGTTTGAAAATCTTCAAAATAAAAGGAAAAAAAAGATCATGGAAAAGGAAAGGATGAACTCAGAATTCCTGGCGCAACGAGAAGAGGGAGGAAAAAAAAGAAAATCCAAAGTTTTTGTTTAAAAATGAAGCATAAAGGAATCAGAATATAAAGGGACTGAAATAATTCTCAAAAATGTCAATCTGAAAATTAATTTAAGGTGATTTAACACCTGTATCAAAAGACAGTGGCTTAGATTGGATAATATTATACTCCAACAGTATATTTCTTAAAATCAGGTAATATGTTTTTCTGCAAGAGATTTTTCTGAGTGAAAGCAAACAAAAAGTTTAATGAAAACAGTGTGGTCCCCCGCACAGTGGTATACTTGCTACTCAGATGCCAGAATGTCTTAAATATGTGGCAGCAGGGAGGAGTCTCACAGTCATGTGTTGGGTGAAGGGATCCAGATACAGAAAAATACATAAAGGTTTTAAAAGGCAGCACTAACCAATGGTGATGAAGGTCAGAGTCGTGGGTTTATCTGTGGGCGGTACTGACCCAGTAAGTGGTGGTTTTGACCGAAATGTCTTGTTTGTCCATCTGGGCGGTGGCTATGCAGGTATGTACACAGGTCAAGATTCTGGCCTGTAGTCTTGAGATTTCCGTCCTTCGCTGTATGCTCTTGACCCAGACTACCTGATATTTAGACTCCTGTGCTGGGTGTCCCACACAGAATTTCACTACAGCAGAGTTCTGGGTGTAAACCATGGTGCCACGTGTACCCAGATAAAAGCAGGTGCTTTCTGAAAAGCTGGATTTTCTTCAACATTTTTTAAAGATTTTATTTATTTTTTAGAGAGAAAGGGGAAGAGAGAGAGAGAGGGAGAAAAACATCAATGTGTGAGAGAAACATCAATCAGTTGCCTCTTGCTCACTCGCATCTGGGGACCTGGACGGCAACCCAGGCATGTGCCCTGACTGGGAATTGAACCTGTGGCCTTTTCGTTTGCAGGCCAGCGCTCAATCCACTGAGCCACACCGGCCAGGGCTCTTCAACATTTTAAGGTCCAAGTAGAAAAGACGATTTTAGTTCAGATGATATTTTATTTTTTTTGAGTGGACAAATACTTTATTTTTACTTAGGAGCTAAGATTTGCATTCCCTATTTCCCCCTCTTCCACCTTTAAAGATACGGTTTACGATGGGCAGAAATATCGTTGATGCATCTGTCTCCACACCGCTGACATCTCTACTTCTCCTCATGTGTTCCCTTATCCACCCAATCATTCTTTCATCCATTCATTTTTTAGTATTTTTACCAAAAACATTTTAGTAAAAAGTGTTTTAAGGAGCTCACGTCACGGAGTGTGGCATTAGGACAGACAGATGCAAAGAGGCCAGAAGTTCTTGCTTTGGGCATGGCCCCACCCTTCCTTGTGATCTGTGAAATTGTAATGGTTTCTTCCCTGATTCTCACCATTCATCCTTGTCATGGGATTAATAACAGCACCAAGGGTGCTATGGCGCCCGAGGATTCGAGGTCATATTGTAACCACCTGACACTCTGTAGTTGATGGAAGTGGGTGGGCTTCCTTCCTGAGCAATGGACTTACATTTATTACTGCTAAGCAAAGGGGTGGGTGGGACTGGTTCCCTCATTTAATGAGATTGGCTCTACTTCAGTTTAATGTGACACCTTATGATTTCCTTTGAAAAGTTAAAAAAAAATAACCAATTCAACTGATCAAATAAAACCCATCAGTTTTGCAGTGTTCTTGTGCGTTATTATGTATTTGACTAGGAATCTGGTCTCCTCTGCACTAGAAGCAGGATACAGCGGGATTTGAGGAAAAAATTTCCATGAAAATTCTTGGTCAAAGGGAAATCAAACAGAGGGCGTGTTGGTCAATGTCTGCTGTGGCAACCATTCCAACATCTTATTAGATTATAGTAACACGATTTTTACCTCCTGCCCTTGTTACATGAGGGACCTGGGTTGAGTGTGAGTGTATTGGGCACAGCTGGGTTCGTCTGATTCGGTTGAGATCCGTCTGTCTGCACATTCAGAGATCCAGGGAGGAAGGGGGGATGCTGCTAGGGTGGAAGGTGGAGAAGTTTGGGGAGAGAGGAACTGACCTAATTACACACGGATTTCAGTTCACGGACACAGCATATACGTTTCCATTCTGTTGGCCAAAGCCAGTTGCACGACCAAGTCCAAACTCATTGGGAAAGAGTCACAAGGGCCGAGAGGGAATGGACGACTGTGAACAAATAATTCAATCTAGAGAAGGAAAGGAAGGTTGTGTGAGGTGCAGAATCTGCCTTTGGTCTGACTTTAAATAATCCCAAATTATTATAGAGAGAGAATAAATTCTTGCCAATTCTTATCTTTACCTAATCTCTTCTGACCTCATGTTCAGAAACATACCTCACGCATCACAGAACTTCCTATCTAGTATTTGTGATCTTATTATCAGTGGATTTTTCTAGGAGCCACTATGTTCCATAACTTTTCAATTAGTCCAAGGACAGAACTGGTCCAGGATGTACCAAAGTAAGATTAAGCCTGAAGCTAACAGTGGCTTTTGGAAAGTACACACCCAATTTCCGGAGAAAATCAAGTATTTCAATACTTCTAATATTGATGTTTGCAGTAAACCATACAGATTGTTTCTGGTCTTGTTTGGTGGTGTAGCTGGATTCAGTAAGCTTAAATAGATCTTGGAAAAGAAAAAGGAAAGTTACACATTGAGGGATCACAGATTTATTTTACACAGTAACCAGCAACTAGCAGCCCAGACAACAAACCGAACTTACTTTGTCTGCTCTTGTCTTAGTGTGGAGGTTACATGAAAGGGTCGGTTAGAATATTTAAACTCTGTTTAGGTACCATTTTTAATAACAACATGACTTTTTATTTATGGCTATCAGAACCCTTCTTTTAATAATGAAAGTTTATAACCAGAGGTCACCCAAGACCTTTCTTGGAACCGGTCCTTTGTCCATTAAATCATACTCCTCAGACACGTTTTAGATTTTGGTCATGAAACTTGAAATTTGTCTTTATTGTCTTTCTTAGAAAAAAACAACTGTGAAATGGGCAAAGAAAGGGTAAAAACCTTAAAGGTCCTGTGCAGAAGTGTCCTCTGAGACATGAAGTGGGAACCAAATCTTTACCAAGTTTCTCTTGAAATCTGCTATCCTGCCTCTGCCAAGCCAATGAGAGTTATTCCCGGTAACTCTGTGGCCTGTAGGTCCATTGCTTGTCACCTGGGTTGGTTTTTTGAACCACACATTTAATGAACGAATGAATGAAAGAGTGAGTGAATGCAAGGGAGATTCTTAAAGAAGGAATGTGGTTCTAGAACAGGGTATTTAAGGAGCTCCCTCCTTGAGGCTGTAACACCTTGAAGAAATTATTACGTTGTGTTTGTGAATCTGCAGACAGAGATATCATAGTACACGCAGAGCGTATGGTGTGTCTCTGCTTCTGCACGGTGGGAGGAAAGGGAGGAAATGAAAATCGCTCACTGCAGAGGCTCAGGAGGGAGTTTCCCTAAAGAGTTTTGAGCTTGGTGGGAAATGATGTCTGGCCTACCTGAGGCATAAAGAAAAGACATGAAATTGAAGTAGAAGGTGAATTGAAAGAGTTGTTATTGTACATGCTTTTGGCCCTGCGGGTTCATCCCTTGGAGGTAGTATTGGGGATTCCATAGTCACTTTGGATGGTCAAGTGCGCTTATGCAGCCCCCGCTTAAAATACTGTTCACATGCAGTGAGAATCCGAGACTGCATACAAATCTGTGTTTGCTTTAAGAGTGACGCTTTAGACGCACATTGTATCTTTGTAAAAGGTACATTAACGATATTATATGCCTTTGTAAAAGGAATATTAAAGAAAAAAAAAGGCTTGCCTTGGTTTTCTCATTTACCAAATGGAGCGATGGTGGAAATACATGCGTCTTATCGAAGTCTTACGTGACTCGTAAGTATGCCTGCAAATGCCAGTTCTCGTAATTGCCGCCTTACCGCGTGCTTGAGGAAGGCCGTGGGCCAGCGCAGATGGGTGTGGTTGTGAAGTAGGGGTGTGCCTGGGTTTGGGGGTGGCGGCAGGTGTGTGTGCACAGGTGCTCACTAAGGTGTGGCTCCGACTTAGGGACAGACACTGTTGCTTTAGAACCTGATCGCCCTTCCACCTGTGAAGCAGAACCCTGCCAGCTCTGGGAACACTCGGTCCCCTCCCCTGCACGGGGCTGCCAGGTTGTTATTATCTGAACCAATTTCCAAGATGGGTAATTGTGTTCTGACTCATGCAGTTCTTCCTACATTTCCTGACTTTTTTGGGTGACTTATTCCTTCCTGTTGGCCCTTAACAGATGTGTAATGCCGTGACGCATTTGGGAGTCGCTGTGTTTCAGACAAGGGTAGACCACTCTTATACAGGGACTCCGTAGAGGGTCAGCCTGCAGCCTAGGGCACCCACATCCTATGTTCACCCCCACCCTGAAAAAAGAAAGAGACCCTCAAACAGGAGATGACTTTCAGGGCTGAAGATTCTTTGTGCTGGACGTTTTTGGAGTCAGTCATTAGCATTTCATTCAGGCAGCCACACAGCATAGGGTTCAGGTTTACATTTCCTCATTCAGCACTTGCTTCTGCCATTTTTTAGCTGTGAACTTGAACACCGGACTTTGACCTTTCTCAGCCTCAGTTTCTTCATCTTGAAAATACTGATAATACTATCTTTCTGATAGGGTTTTGTGCAGATCCAACGAGCCATACTGTACAAGAATAGCCTGAGTACAGAGCGTGGCGTGTGGTGCAGGCTTAGCAAACGTCAGCTCTCTTATGACTGTTTTTCATCGACTGAGTCCATCAGTAAGTCACTGATAGGTGACTCACGTCTAGCTGCGCGCCGGAGAGATAAATGAATTAATCACAACAGCGGATAATAGAATACAGCTTCATGCATCATACGTGGAAGCAGAAAGGAAGGAACAATCAGTTCATACGAAGGTCGAGGCAGGTTTCCCAGAGGGAGCCGACCTTAAAGGAGAAGGAAAATTTCCCTGGAAAAAAGAGGTGGGAGAGGGAGGCATTCACTTTGGAGAAACGCCCGGCAAGCACATGTATGGGTGGGTGTGTCCTTTTGTTGAAGTGCACACCTGTGGACAGAGTTTCTGCTCTGCAGCAAGCTGTGTGCTACATTCAGGGGACACAGTGGTGAGCAGAGCGTACACTGTCCCTGGCCCATGGGACTTTCACTCTGCGGGCTAGTCGGGCACTGAACCACTGCCCTTACGGCCATCAGTGGGCTGAGGGAAAAAATGCCACTGGATGGTAGAGCCTGCAGACTGAGAATAGACGGGATTGGGGTGGGGGTTGTCTTTTAGGGCTCTGCAGGAACCGAGGTTTAAACTAAGCCCTGCGAGGTGAGTGGGGGCAAAGTTGGGAAGGAGTGGGGGAGGCTCTGTGCTGGGAGAGTCACGGGCCCATCTGGGAACGAACGAAAGAAAGACCTGCGTGGCTGGGACATTGGACATGAGGCGAAAGTGGCAGAGAGAAGACTGGTGAGACAGCTGTGGGGAAGGCCATGGAGGGTCCTGATGGTCATTCTAAGGATTTGGACTTTTGCCCCAAGTGCCATGGGTAGTCATTGAAGTGTTTTACGCATAGAAATGCTCAGACGTGAGCTTTGAAAAGTCCACTGGACCTTGTGTTTACAGCGGGTTTAAGATGGGAGTAGAGAGACCGGCAAGCATTCGTGGCAGAACAGCAGAGGCTTGTGTGGGGGCGGCGGCACAAACATAAATCAAATATGAACAGTTTTATCCCGTAAACTCTGAGGGACTTGGTGTAGTCGGAGAATGAGACAGGTAGTGTTGCACCACCAGAGAGACTGGCTTGGCGAGCTTTGGGGGAACACTAGTGTCTTAGTCCAGGGGTCCCCAACCCCTGGGCTGTGGACTGGTACCGGCCTGTGGCCTGTTAGGAACCAGGCTGGGAGGGAAGCTCTCCTGAGCTCTGTCCCCTTTCCCACCCCCCTGTCTGTGGAAAAACCGGTCCCTGGTGCCAAAAGGTTGGGGACTGCTGTCTCAGTCCATTTGTGCTGCTACAACAGAATGCCATAAACTGGGTAGTTTAGAAACAATAGAAGTTTATTTCTCACAGTTCTGGAGGCTAGAAAGTCCAAGGTCAAGGCACTGCCAGCTTCAGTGTCTGGGGAGAACTTCTTTCTGGTTCATAGATGGCATCTTCTTGCTGTGTCCTCACGTGGCAGGGAGAGCAGGGAGCTCTCTGGGTCTCTTTTACAGGGCACTAATCCTATTCGGGAGAACTCCAGCCCCAGGACCTAAGAACCTCCCCAAAGCCCCACCTCTCAGCACCATCCCCTTAGCTGGGGGGTGGGGTAGGATTTGACCTATGGATCAGGGAGAGGCACAAACATTCAGTCTATAGCAACTTTTATGCTAAGAAATTTGCATTTATATTATAAAGAGAGCCAGTGGAGGTAAAAACAAAAGCAAAAAACAAAAAAACCAGGGAAACAAACTAATGACGTTAGTCTGCTTGCTGAGGGTATTTATTTGGTTCCTTGCCTACTTCTGGAGCCAAGCATTTATTGAATTTAGAGCAACAGGTGGAAGAAATGGTCCCCATGACTGAAGGCAAAGATGGATGGCAGGCACATTCTTTTGTATAACACCAAGGAGCTCTTGGAAGGGGAGGCGAAACTTGTAGGTGGGGAAGAGTTCTCTACCTTGTAAATACTCTGCCCTGAAGCCACAGAAACCTTCTGTCAGGCAGAAGCCAAATCTCAGCCCCCTTGACTGCAGTGGGGGACCCGGCTGTAACCAGGGGAGGCACAGCCGTTTTGGAAACTCAATAAGCAGTACCCCACGTGGGAGAGGGGCGGTTTGGAAAAGTGCTAAAGGAACCAAGAAGTGGTGGGAGAGAGGTGGGAAGAGGTGGGACAGTGTGTAATGGGCGGTCTTTCCCTGCTCATAGGAGCAAGGCGTTACCGATGCAGAGTTCTCTGCCTCTAAATAAAACAGAGGTTGTCTAGCCCCTGAGAAGCCAGGAAGTCTGAGAGCGGGCGCACCCTCCACAGAGCAGCTCTCTGTGTCGGGATCCAGGGCTAGAATGCCGAGTGGGGGCGTTTGTGAGACCTGACACTCCCCCTGTGGCTGGCAAACAGTGAGATAATTTACTTATGCACTGGATGGGTTTTCGCTCGGGGTCAGTGAGATATTTCTTCACCTGCGAGTATTTGAAAGGCCATTTGCCGTGATGCAGACAGACATGAGACCCATGGTTAAGGTTTAGTCTTTGGTGGGTAAAAAAATAAATAAAACAGCTAGAACAAGCTTTCTACCTCTGTGAAGGCGAGCCTGGCCACATCACAGGCCTCCGGACGTACAGGAGCTGTAGGAAGGTATATTAAGGATAACACAGAAGGGATCCATGCTTTTCCGCCCAGCCGTGTCCCTCCTGCTGTCCGTGTCTGCCCGGAGTTTGGGGGTGTGGATGGGAAGCACTCATTTGGGGAACACGATCAGACTTGCCGTTGTCCATTTTTTCAGGTCACAGAACTCAACAACGTGAAGAACGTGGCTCGATTGCCAAAGAGTACCAAGAAACACGCCGTAGGGATTTATTTCAATGACGATACCTCCAAGACCTTTGCTTGTGAATCAGGTTTGTGTGAGGCAGGGAGGGCTTCGGCTTTCAGCTTTGACGCAGGCACTGGGCTTACGGGTTCGTCTTCTGGACCTTCCTGCAGATCTTGAGGCTGACGAGTGGTGCAAAGTGCTCCAGGTGGAGTGCGTAGGGACGCGGATCAATGACATCAGCCTTGGAGAGCCCGACTTGCTGGCTACTGGGGTTGAGAGAGAGCAGAGTGGTATGTAGAGAGAATTTTCTCCTTTGCTGTTTTATAAACCTATTTTGTCCCTGTGTAATAAAACATAAGATATCTTCATGACTCAAAGTGCTTCGAGTTGTAAAAAAAAAATGCACGTAGAAGCAAAAATAACCTTTTGTTTCACCTAAAACCAGTGTTAATATTTCAGTGTGTTTCACTTCTTTGTATGTTTTAGATGCATACTCTGACTATGTCTGCATTAGTAACATCAGCTAGAATTTTGGGGGAGCCTGCTCTGTGCCTGGCTCTGTGGAAGATGCATATAGACTGTTTAATGTCCTCAGCAGCCCTAGGACAGAGGCACCACTACTTTCCCATTTTACAGATGAGGAAACTGAAGCTTGAAAGAGCTAAAGAGCTCACTCCAGTGCCAGTCGCTAGTGTTTGAGTCCAGACCATACGTTTGGGCCCATAGGTAGAATGCACAGATTTTACTGTGTCATGGGTTTATGTCTTGCCTTTTCCACTTAAAGTTTTCATTGAAAGCCTTCCAGTGTTTTTAATAGAATCTGAACTTTATGAATATTTCATCAAGTATAAACCTACCTAAGTCTGTGATTTTTTTTTTCTCCTTTCTACTGAAACACTTGAGCCAACTCTTTGAGCTCAACATTCAACCCAGGAATAAATCATTTTATGTAATAATGACCAAAATATTCATGAACACTTCAGCAAAAATCAATGTTGGTTTACAGTGTGAGTCTGGAGGTGAGAATCGCTTCCTTGTCTCCAAATAGCTGAGGCACGTGACAGGGCAGATCTGACCCCTGAGTCTGCTGTAGCCTATCGACTTGACCCACCGGGCTGTGGGGCACCCGGCTGGGCTGGGAACATGGCAGAGGCGGATTTAGGCTGACTCTTTCCCTGGGTGCACACTCCAATGGTTAGAAAAAAACATCCTTTCCTCGCATTGGGGGCGGTGTCTTCACGACACGTTCACAGTCTGGGACTATTTCAGGTGCCCCGTAAGGGCCGTAACACACCTCCACGGAAGGGTTAGTGACGGACACCTAGAAGTGCGCTCATCTGCAGGAGCCTCCTTGCAGACTGGGAAGCGGAGCTTAGGGAGCGGTCCTGCGTCAGCGTCAGACAGCCAAGTGCGGCCCCTTCCCTGGGTCCCTAAGTCAGGAAGCACCCGTCTTCAAGGACGTACCCAAGTGCCTCACAGACAGATAGAAGCACATAAAGAGGAAAACACGACAGGTTTTGATTTTTTTTAAGTTTAGAATCCTCTGATCAGCACCTATGTTCACAAGTTTGTGTTTGTGAAGCTACCTTCTGACGGTGCTCCAGACTGAATTCGAGAAGTGGCTGCGCCTGGGAGTTACCTCTCCTGTACCAACTTCCTGTGCCTCAGTCTCCTCTTCTGTCAAATGGGAGTAAGAGTACCTCTGGTAGAGAAACACGAGGGGTGATTCTGAAACTCAACTATGTCTTGTAAGGCTCTTTACGAAGCCAGTTTGTGTCATTTCAAGTAACCGTGATAGAAATGGCCACTGTCACCACTGTGACTGTTTTCACTGGTGAGCAAGGCAGTTATAAAAGAACTGTGACGCAAATAAACTGGCAATGGTCTCTCATACTTTTAATTAACGATGACGGTCTTTCTTACTTGTTCCAGCAAATATTTGGTTAGAGGGAGTTTGAAATAACTTAGAAAACTTGAATAATGCATGCATGATTACATTTCACAAACACAGTCTTGACACTCCTACTTACCGAATTCAACTGAAACCTGTGGGAAATTTCAATGATGTCTTTACTGCTATAAAGTAATTAATTTAGAGTGACATTAATGTTATTAGCACCACACTCTGTTGTCAGATGTATACAATCTACCGTAATGACGGGTAGGCAAAAACGTGTTTGCCATAATAATAATATTTCTGTTCATATTTCACTTAAAGATTTTTGCCTCTGTAATCTTAAATTAATGAGTTTTCTAAAAATATAATAGAAATGCCATGATTATACCTGTAGAAATGAAAATTTGGTTGCAGCAATGAACCAAGAGCTATATTTAGAATAATCTTAGTTAAATTTTAACAGTCATCCCAACAAGTGAATGAGCATTTCTTCCCAGTATTTCGCTGAAGACAGCTCACTGTTAAGACTAGTTCAAATGTATCCATTGGAATTTTTCCAAACTGTAGGTCTGTTACATGCATGGTGTTAGTGCCGAGTTTTATTTAAATAATTTGGGATACAGTTTCATTCATCTATTATGAAAATTACAAGTTGAGCATATAACCCTAACATCGTTAAACCAGATGACAATTATTTCACACCTGCATCTGTCGTGAACACAGAAGTGTGGGTGCAATTAATATGTACCTGGCAGGGAAAAAAATGTTTTAATGGTTTCCTTGCTTAGCCTTTTATTGGCGTACATGTGTTTTTATTATGCAAATTGAAAGAGTCTAAAAACGGTCTTTGCTCATTTAAATAGTGTTTAGTGTGTGTTGACAGGCAGACTGTCTCATTATTATGTGATTTAATATGGTCTTCATTTTTAAAAAAATCATTTTCTGGGACTGTTAACTAGGAGGAAGGTTAATCTTTTTGAGTGTTCAATCCAAAGCTAGACTGTGAGCTTGAGTTATGTTGCAATGCCTCTGTGTTCCTACATTGTCTTTGATGTTTTATTCCTGGGGATTTTAGACTAACCTTTTGTTTTTCTCCCAGAGAGATTCAATGTGTATTTGATGCCATCTCCTAACTTAGATGTACATGGCGAATGTGCCTTGCAGATTACATATGAGCACATCTGTCTTTGGGACGTCCAGAATCCCAGAGTCAAACTCATCTCTTGGCCGCTAAGCGCCCTGCGGCGGTATGGACGAGATGCTGCTTGGTTCACTTTTGAGGCAGGGAGGTGAGTTTCATGATTGTTTTTCCATGTTTCCCCCTCACACCCCCACCCCCTCCCCCAGGTGCACCTCGTTTGAGGCCTTGGTTTACATAGGAGACCCATCTGGCACCACACTTGGGGACATGCGCAGAGCTGTGTATGACCATACAATGTTAGGAGGGCATGCTATAAACTATGCACATATCAATAAACATGGCGTTCTTTTCCATGGGCGATTCTAATGTTTCGTGAATATAGCATGAATTTTCACTTCATGGTTTGTCCACGTACCACCAACTGAGGTTGAGCGAGGTAAAAATGTACTGGACCAAGCTCCTTGGTTTTGGGGGGACTTCCCTATCATTACTCTGTTTACATTTCCTGGTCTGAGCTGACTGTGGTGGGTTATCGATAGGGGTGGGGGGGCGCTGACTTAATTGAAGCTGCAGGTGGTCAAGTCCCACCTGCATTTCTCGCAGGATGATGAGTGATGCTGGCGCTGGAAGAGGGTAACTCTAAGACCAGCTCATCACAGCGCCCGGCACAGCAAGTGCTGCTGGGGTTTCCCGCTGTACTTCCCTGCATTAGTCCGGGAGAGGGAACAGGGCTGCCCAGTGTTTGGGTGGGTCGTTAGCTACAGAAATATCAGTCTAGTCAGTGTTTCACTGCCCTCCCTCAGTGCAGGCTCTCTGTTGAAAACACTGCTTATGCATTTTATATTTTAGAAATGTAAATGACTACATTTTGAGAAATACAAGTCCTTCTGTAAATGGCCTGACATTGTGTTAAAGTTGAAACCCATCAATTTCTGACTTAAAAAATAAGATGTGTGTCTAGCTGGACAGGAATGTAAACACAGAGGTTCTAAACACCTGAGACCCTAGTCTACCTGCATCCGTGACAGTAAGTTTCCACTCAAATTAGTCTGTTAATTCCATCTTAAGCAAAGCCCAGTTATTTAAAACTTACTTTTCAGAAATATGATCAATTTGATGCTCTTAGAACCATTCTAGAAGTTTTTAAATTCTTTCCCATACAGCTCTTCTCTGGCCCATTTATTTTCAATAATGAAAGTAAATTCTAGGCAGAGCATCATTTCCAGCGCAGTATGGAGATGCTGGACGTGAGTCAGGGGCTTTCCCAGAGACTGCGAAGATCCTTGTGTTAGGGAAGGAAACCCGAGTCCTTGGAGCAATGTTCTTCCTTCGGAACTGCTTCCTTGTGGGGTAAAAGCAGGAGTCAGTCAGAATTACTTTTTTTATTGTCCTTATGGGAAAAATCTCTACAGAGAAAATGAAGAATTTGCTTGAGCAGGTGGGCTATTTTCCTGTTTGGGTCCCAGGTATTATTTGTGTGTTCATTCTAACCAGTAAAGTCAAGGTGTAAAAATGCTTTATGACAGACTTTTATGGTGACTGTAAACCCAGGTCATTCCCGCTCTTGTTTCATCCTGATGAACAGGGGAACTCTGCACTGGTCTGGACCTTTGGGGACATTTCAGGCAGCACACATTCAAACATGAATATTTTCCCATTGTTCCTTGATTCACTATTTATAGGGAATACTAGTGGGAAAAGTGTATGGCTTTTCTAATCATAATTTCTGACGGTTAAAACCTTAGTAAACTTGTAAGCTTTTGTAGTATCTTATGACTATTTGAAACAGTTTTTGAAATTATCTTAATATTCCAGGTTTTACTACTACATATATCTTCCTTGAGACTACTTTATTCATACTGAAATCTGGTTGAACTTCTAAGGATTTAAGTTTTTTTTAAAGCCTTTTATATTCCTCCTAAGTCTTGTAGGAAACCAAAGACTTTTTAAGCAAGTGTATTGTGTGTGTGTGTGTGAGAGAGAGAGAGAAAGAGAGAGAGAGAGAGAAGAGAGAGAGAGATCATGGTCCTCATTTGTAAACAATAGGATACAGGGTACAGATGTAGTCGTGAGAGATACTGAAATAGCTCAGGCAAAAGAAACAATGGATAAAAAGTGTGGATGTGTTGGAGACATAAATTTCAGAATTGTCCAATGATCTTTGACCAAAGGCCATGGAGTGCTGCTGCCTTGGAAAATGGAAGAGTTTTCCTTTATGACTTTGGTCTGTTTATGGTGTGACCTTTTGGGTATTTCATCAAGAACTCCCGCAGTTGGGTGATTATAAAACCCACAACCCATTACATGCAGCCTGGTGCCTCAAATAGCGCAGGGACTTAGAGTATTTTTTGAGTCTGAATAGCATTCTTAATCAGTGTCATGCTTTGTGGGGCTGGTGCAAACCGAGATTGAATGATCGGAAGGACAAGTACTGGAGATTGCGTTCTTGGGACCTTACTCATTTCTCAGCCAGCGTGGTGTAGCCAAGGGACTCTGGTTCAAGAGTCAGAGAGACCCTAGGCTCTAATCTCTATTCTTTGTTAGCTGTTGACCTTGGACGAAGTGTTGAACTCCCCTTGAACGTTTATCCAGAGATTTACCCCCTTGCAGGGTAAAAGCAGAAATGCATGTAGACAGATGGCCTAGGAGGGCGCTGGGTTTCTCCTAAGTAATATCTTTGATATTTTATTATGATTCCTTTTGGAACAGGGCTTGGGTTTGCAGGATACAGTGTTAAGCACAAGGTAATATTACTATTTTATATTTTTGCCTGAAACTCAAACCAAGATAGATTTTTATAGTTACCATCAAGATGCTCAGGATAATAAGATCATTCTTGTTCCCCCAAGCGTGAAGCTTTCATATCTGCCTTGCTTTATTGGTGAAGATAATTTCTTCCTTGGCTATTTTTGGATGTGTTCAAAACAAGGCAGTTTCATATTAACTAATACAATTTCCTCCCTGCCTCACAAGGATAAATGAATAGGGGTTGAGCCTCTCTGGGTGAACTGTTTTCACACACCAGGCTTGCTTCCACAAAGATGTCCCAGTCTTTCTGTTCGGAACACAGTGGGTGCTGTCAAAGACCTTAGTCCTCCCCTCAGGACCAACGGTGGGCATGGGTGATAAACTAGACTGGATGTTGGCTGAAACTAAATTAAATTCTCTTTCTGCCACATGCTGGCTGTGGGACTCTGGGTGCATCCGCTAACTTACTGAGTTCCCTTTGGCCAGCCACCTATCACGTGGGTATAATATATGCACATCTCACAAGATCGCCATGGAGATGAGTGAAGGTGCACGTGCACACCCCTGTCCTAATGCTGGCACAGAATAGGCAGCAGTAGCAACCCACGACCATGAGCAGGGGAGAAATTCACTGGGTTACTTAACTCAAAGTCCAGGGAGCAGGGATGCCTGCAGGCTCGGCTTTACCAGGGTCAATGATGACCTCAGGCTTCAGCTCTCGGTCCTGTTTCTTCTAGAACGGCGTCACTCTGGCTCTCCATGGTGGCTTCTAGGAGCTGTGGGATCTTCTCACACCATCAGCCAAGGGAGGTGCAATCAATTCCTGCCATATGCTGACCATTATGTTTACAAGGTGTCGGGCACTGTACCGAGAACGCTTTCTGGGAAGCACACAGGCTGTGAATTGAATGGAGATGGTTCTCCTGAAGCAGGAAGGGGGTTCTGAAGCTATCAGAAGGGGGATAACTACGAGGTTTAAAAAAATGAACCAAATGTGTCCAGTACAACGCTTACTAATTGCCCAATGCAAATGGAGCGAAGCGACGGCCTGTGATTAGCAAGGTCACTCAGGAGGAGGCTGAGATGCAGAACACTGGCTCTCCGCGGCCGTGATTGGGCGCCTGGGGACAGGTGGCGCTGTCTGGAGACACTGTTGCTTGGCACACCTCTGACAGGGGGCACTACTGGCACCTCATGGGTAGAGGGGCCTGAGATGCTGTTACAGCTACACTCACGAACAGTCCTTCACAGTCAAGAAGGATCAGGTCTGGCTATTCGACTGAGAAACTGCCCTAGCAGGTGTAACCTCCATCGAAAATAATCACTAATACTTACTGAGCCCTTACTATAAGAAAGTCACTGTACTAAGCATTTGGCATGCACTCTCTCATGTAAACCACTTGGTGATCGTATATTATTATTATTATTCCCACCGTGGTCCAAAGGCACGAGACTAGTACATCGTGGATTCAGGAGTCACTCTCAGATCTTCTTACTTTGCGGCCCTATAGATTTTTAAAGAGGCAAAGTATTACCATTCTGTGGACAGTCAGCATAGCTCTTTTATTTTTCCTTTTTTAATTGAATTTATTGGGGCGACACTGGTTAATAAAATTGTACAGGCTCCAGGTGTACAATTCTGTAATATATCATCTGTACATGGTATGGTGTGTTTACCCTCCCCCCAAGTCACGTTTCCACCCATGGTGGGAGGAGCCTAGTACTTAACGACCTCCCCCAGAGCGGAGGAAGAGAGCGCAGACCTCCGTAACTGGCGCTCCCCGACACCATTGGGTGATCTTGTCAGGATATTGCCATTGTTATTGGAGCTGCCCCACAAGAGGAGGGGTGTCCACCAATGGGCAGCGGACTTGCAAAGATGTTGGTAATGTGAATGGGCCTCCTGAGGTGTACGCTTTCTTAGTTGACTTCAATGCTGGGACCGTCTGTTCTTTCAGTCTGGAGTGCAGGCACACACAGCTAGGATCGTCCGTCTCTCCCAGGCAGCAGGGTCATGATTACAGGTCAGTAGAGTTTTCTAGATGCTATTTCTCCCCCTGCCCCCCAGCAACACCCCCATAAGCAAATCTGACCACATCTCAATTCGTTTCCCCGAGGAAATTCGGAGTGGAAACATAAACATTTCAGAAAAGTGCAGTTGCATGATTAATTGCCATTCCCTGCCTGAAGAGATAAAGAACAATTAGTATATTTTGGGAGCTGAGACACAGATTGCTTCTTTTGAGGTTTTTCTTGTCTTTTGTTCATTTCTTTCCACTTCCAAGCCGGGACCCCTCAGGGAAGCCCATCCGATGGGCAGACCCTCCCATGTTTACAGGGAGATCCAGGTGACACGAAACTGACTGTGGCAGCATTCCCCACCGAGCCTTTCTGAAATGTTGATTGCTCAAAGCAAGGCGGCAGGTGGCCGGCAGGTTCCCGGTTAATTTCACAGCTGGTGGCTGAGTTTGCGTGCCTCGTGCCTCTGTGTCAGCCCCGCCTCCGCTCCGCCGTACCTCCTGGCTGATCTACTCACATATTCCGGGTGTAGCACCTGCAGGAGTGGGAGCTGCTCAGGTGACATTTGGCAGGACGGGCTGAATAACTGCCACACAGGAGCACTCTCTCCCGTGCTTTCGACATTGTTTTAAGAGAAACTTTTTGGTGTGCCAAGAATATGTGAAAAGCAACACTGCATTGACAAATGCTTTTCCTTAAATGGACTGCACGAATGTGTGAAGAAGCTTTTTTTGTTTTTGAATGTAAAGGCATCTGAACAGCCTTGGAAAAAGAAATCATTTGCTTCCTGTGCATGTCACTCTGAAAACAAGTCTAATCGGTGAAAATGACTTTTCATTGGAAAACTGTTTCCCCCTCTAACTGGTGAATTTACAGCTAAAAGGACAATCATTCTGATCTAAATCTTTGAACATTCTCTATTTGTCTTCTTGATTCCAGCTCCTCAATAACCTCTGATTTCTGAATGGAGCATATACTCATTCATATAGAGCATTTTATAGCGCATATCCTCATTCATATCAAAGGACTGCAAGCAAATGAACAAATAAAAACTACTCGGTTCTTCCCGCTACGTGGAGTAGATAGATTTGAATGGAAATGAACTAGATCTCACACACAGGCTTGCTCAGAAGTGAAATCACTTCTTTTGCAAGAAAGCAGAAACCAGTATTGTGGCATTTATTCCATTTGTTCTTGGGTAGTCTGTACCCCCCAATAATTTGAAATACAAAAGTAACACACATTTATTATAAATAAATAGGAGGAAGAGCTCCCTGTCTACTCTACAGAATAACCTCTCCAATAACCAGCATTAATAGATCTCTCGTTATTGTGTGCCTGTTCTTTGCCAAACTCGGTGCTAGGTGTGGGGTGTGCAGACAGACAATATGAGGCCACCATTGGAAGCTTAGCTAGGTCGCCCCTGCCCCCGAGCTCCCGGGATTGTAGCACAGGAAATCCCTAGAGGAGAGGATGACTTCCTCGGGGCCTTTGGGGAAAATTAGACATTCAGCAATGCATCCTGCCTTGTGGCTCTCTTTTAAAAATTTAAACATGCATTATTTATTCATGTATTTTTCCAGCTTTCTTGAGATATAAGTGACATAAAACATTGCTTATGTTTAAGGTGTACAGTGTGATTTGATACATTACATATTGTAAAATGATTGTTATAATAATGAAGTTAGTTAGCACCTTCCTCACTGCACCTCATTACCTTTTTCCTGTGTGGGGAGAACATTCCAGATTTACTCCATTGGTGACTTTCAAGGATACAGTGCTGTCTTTTTAAACTGCAGTGACCATGTGTTCCATCACGTCCCGGAACTTACTCATCTTCTGACCGGAAGTTTGCACCTTTGATCCACATCTCCCCATTGCCCCCACCCTCAGCCCCCAGCCCCTGGTAACCACCATCTTACCCTCCGTTTCTCTGAGTTTGACTTTAGATTCCACAGTATAAGTGAGATCACACAGCATTTGTCTTTATCTGTCTGCGTTATTTCACTTACCTTAAAGCCCTCGAGTTCCATCCATGGGTGACATCCATATGCGACAAGGAAATGGCAGAATTTCCTTCTCTCTTCTTGTGTGTGTATGTGTGTGTGTTTGTGTGTACACACACACATATATGCACACTCATGTATGTATATATATACATGTATCTCGTATATACGTTACATAACATGTTCTTTATGTATGCATCCATCAGTGGACACGTAGCTTGTGTCTGTGTCTTGGCTACTGTAAATAGTGCTGCAGTGAACATGGGGTGCAGGTATCTCTTGGACACAGTGGTTTCGTTCCCTGTGAGTGTACACCCAGAAGTGGAATTGCTGGGTCATACGGTAGTTCTGTTTTGAGTTTTTTTGAGAACCGCCATATATTTTCCTTCGTGGTGGCACCAGCTGACACACCCACCAACAGTGCACTAGGGTCTCCCTCTCTCCAGATCTTTCCACCATGGTTATCTCTCGTCTTCTCGTGAGTCACCGTTCTGATAGGTGTGATGTGACAGCTCCCTGTGGTTTTGATTCCCCTGGGGATTGGAAATGCTGGGCACCTTTTCACACACTTGTACCTGTTTGTGTGGTGTGGCCGTCTTGTCGCAGCTGGCGGCTCTCGTGCAGGTGGTATGGTACCCACCGCTTTACATGTGATGGTCCTCAGGATTCTGGAAACCCGGAGTCTCATAAAAGTGGGTCATTCCTTCTCCCATCAAATATTCTCTGAGTGCATTCTAGTAGCCAGGTGCGGTCCCAAGCACTGTGCATGTAGCAAGGAATAAAACATCCAGGTGTTGTCATTTGGAAACTTGCTCTCTAGAGGACAGGAGATACAGATGATAAAACCATTTAAAAAAGGAAAATAGATGTAGACTGTGTAAGTCCCGCAGTGAGAAGCAAAGCTGTTGGACAAGAAGTGAGGAAGGAGGGTGAAGCTTTCAACAGGACGCGCAGGGCTGGCTTTGCTGAGTCAGACACGTGTGAGGAGAGACCTAAAAGAGGGGAGGGAGGGGGCCGTGCGGGAATGTGGGGGCAGGGCGTTCCAGCAGGGGATGGCGGCTGGGACAAGATGTCGAGGGTGAGAAATACCTGGAGCTCGCAGAGGAGAGCCAGAGGCCAGTGTGCCTGGAGCAGAGCCAGTGAGGGGGAAGTGACATAGGGTAAGGTGGACATGCCTCATCGGGCCGTGGCTGAGCTGTAGGCCATTATAAAGATGTTTAGGCTTTTAGTCTTGGTCAGGTTTGTAGCCATTGGGACTGCTAGAGGTGGGCACCTACAAAGTTCGTAGCAACAATTCCCAAGACCTTCCAGGGGTCCCCACAACCGCCTAAGGCTGAATAATTTGCTGAAGGGACTACAGAGCTCACTGAAAGCTGTGAAGCTCGTGGTTCAAGGCTATTACTGTGCAGGACATGGCCGGGGAGGGGGCGTGTGGGTGGAGGGCAGAGAAGGAGCAGGCACGGAGCTTCCGCTGCCTTCTTCCTGTGGGGTCAGGACAGCAGTACGCTCGTCACCTCGCTGTGTGACATTCTGTCAGACCATCGCCAACCAGAGAAGCTCTCCCCAGCCCAGGGCTCAGAGTTGTCACCGGGGCTTCGTCACACATGTGCGTGATTGATTTACTGATGGCCCACATGGCGGATTTAAGTCCCCAGGTCCACCCCAAATCACACTGTCACTGTGTGGCTAGCCCAAGAACCCCAGGCAAACCAAAAGGGCGCTGTTCACGATCATCTAAAAGCTGCTAAAGCCATGAGAAAAGGGGTGAAAGGATGCAGCCTGGACTGAGAATGGGCTGACCCCAGTTGGTGGGCATGTTGCCTTCAAGGCTGCTGTGGCCGCCCCGCTCTGACGGACTGGCTCTTCATTCCGTCAGGGTTAGTAAAGGTAGGTACTGTGTTTGGGTTTGGAAACTGCATGAAGCATTTCAGTTCCAACCCACTGTTAACAAACTGCTACGGCAGGAAGGGGGGTAAAGATGCCTCCAGGACAGGTGCTTGGTCCTAGGTCGGGGCCTAGCTGAGAAGCAACAAAGGAAGGAAAGCGTGACCTTTCCTGGACTTTACATGTTAAGTGATTAAGAACAGACACAATTAACCAACTGCTACTCTTTCTCATACTCACCATGTTCTGTGACTTTGGATGACTTGTTCCCACAAACCTTCACACATATTGGGGGTTGGATTTATAGCTGAAGAGTGCTGATGGTGGCCTCTGTACACATTTCAGGGGAAGAAGAACTCAGTCAGGAGGCCTGGTGACACTGAGGACAGAACCATAGCATGTGATGATGCCCAGGCTGAACTGGGACCTTTATCTTTTTCCCGTTCCCTTGGCTAATAAACTTTATATCCTATTTAGAAGGTGTTGCTCACATCCTGAACACACACAGAATACTTCACTGGAGCCAGAGAAAGGAACACCCATTTCTTTGCATAGTTTTATTTAATGAAAACTGCTTTTCTTAAAGAGAGACTGAACATGCGTTTTGGTTTTCAAGGAGCAGGTTCCCATGACTCTGTTTTCCCACGCCCTGCCCTGAGCCGCACACTCAAACCCTCCCCAGCCATATGCATCCCACCCTTGGTTTTGTTCTGGGACATGGGCGCCCATACTTCCTTCGAGGCTGAGATGCGGCTGTGCCTCCTTCATGGGTTTTCCCCGAGAACCCCCGTCCTCATCGGCCTTGACATAGAAAAGGTTACAATAGCAACAGCAGAAATCCTCATGAAATGCTGATTGGTGTTAGATTGTTTGCTAAATATAAAACACTGCTTCCCGTCACCCTGGGAGGTTTGCGTGATCTCATCACAGTTGAAATATGAGGGCTTTGAAACTCAAAGAGGTCGAGGAACGTGCCCAAGGTCATGATAGGAGCGCACGAGGGAAACAGTGGAGACTTCCCGTCTCCCACACCCGCCTCCCACACCACCCGGAGCAGGGCTCCAGGAAGCACACCTGTGCCCAAAGGCGGGAGACTTCAGGTCGCCGAGGCATGGCATTAAATACTTGTGACGCTCACGGTGAGGTGATAGTCATGTTCTTTTCAATTACCTTTCTGCTCCCTTTGATCGAATCACAGAGAAACATTTCTGGGGGTGCCGGCCTGTTTCAACACATCTAACACTGACTCGACTCCCTAGGAATCGAACACACTTCCAGCTCAGACCTGTGACAGGAGGACCCAGGTGATTTAATAGCATTGTTTTGTTTGCATTACATCCATTTTAATGCCTGATTTTAATTAACATCAGTGCGAAGTGGCTTAGGATATGGAGTTTATGATTCCATTTACAATACCTTTGTTGGAGGGGGGAAATGTTAGTTGATTAAATACGTATTAAATAGATAGGACAAAGATTTGACAAACAAATGGAAATTGTAGTCGAATCACTGATATTCCCAAAGGGCCAGCCCCTGCTTGTTCCTCACCCTGTGCTGGTCACAGCAAAGCTGCCACACACGCACACACGCACACACACACACACACACACACACGGCACTAGCAGCATCAGACTGCCACCTTGTCTCAAGTTGAGACCAACCAAGCAATAATGCCAATGGCTGGAACAGAGTAGGATGGACTCTTGACCTCGACCAGAGCACACTCTTTCGGGAAGCGATGGTTGCCCCAACCCAGGAGCTGCCTTGTGCGTGTAACCTCTGTACCACTGAAGCCTAAGTCATCTTCTCCCCACGCCCTTGTTTTCCGTGGTCAGAGGAGCAATTCGGAAAGGAAGGGTGTAGTGGGAAGAGGGACGGGGGTCATGGCTCAATGTCTGGAGGCAGTTTTGGTACCCAGCGAGTAGAGACCGGGGATGCTGTTAAACATCCTGCTGTGCCTGGGACTGTCCCCCGCAGTGCAGAGCGATCTGACCACGTCAACACTGAGATCGTTAATGCAGAAGCCAGAGAAACCCCGGTTCTGTACTGTAAGTTCCTACCACACCCCTGCCCAGATTTCCTTCCAGATGGACCTAGTGGCTTCCCTGTGTTTAAGCCTCGCAGTGACTCCGTTTTGTGTTTCTCTGTGTGCGTTTTATTGCCACAGGGTCTTTGGTATCATTATAGCCACGGGTGGGGGAGGGGCCCCTACATCTGTTCTCACTTTCACAGACAAAAGAATGTAAAGACTCTAAAGTTTTTGCTCCTGATTTTGTGTCCTCTGCCAGGAGCTTCTGATTGGTTCCTCTCGGGTTTGGGGCTTCCTAATTTTCTTTTTCTCATCTAAGGCTGACGCCCACCTCTCTTCCTAACTCTACGTTTTCTTGCTTAATTGCCCCTCGACCAGTGCCACCTTGACATTATTCTTGAAGCTGCTCATGTATGTAGATCTGTCTAAACAAGTAAACTGTAACCACCACAAAGAAAGAGCCAGGTCTTTTTAAAAAATATTTTGCAATTACAGTTTACATTTGGTATTATTTTGTATTAGTTTCAGGTGCACAGCATAGTGGTTAGACATTCACGTAATTTGCAAGGCGATACCCCCAATAAGTCTAGCACCCACCTGGCACCATACCTAGTTACGACAGTATCATTGACGATGTTCCCTGAGCTGTGCTTTGTGGACTCATGACTGTTCGGTAACTGCCGATCTGTACTTCTCAGCCCCTTCCCCTGAACACAGCCATGTCTTTACCCTTGTTTCCACCCATCTGAGCTGCTGTTATGATTTGCCTTATGTTGGTCTGACAGTACTGTTCCTCCAATTACAATATGCAATTGCATATGGGACATTCAGCATTGATTTCATAACCACTTTGCAGGGGCGGACAGAAGAGTGTCTTAAACATGCACGTGGTGTATCAGGTTCATCCTGCTTTCAGCAGGGTCCAAATATTCTAAACAGACGAATGTACGCACCCACACGCATGCTCGCAGTATGTCTGCAGAGTGACGTGGTAACGGAGCTGGCTGGCTCACTGACTTCTTTCGGAGTTCACTTATTAACACTGCCCAACATGAGATTATTTCTTTTGGATTTTTATAATTTCAACCTATTAGTGTTTTGCTAACAAAATGCATTGGTGTGAAATGGGATTGGCAAAGAGAGAAAGAGTTTCTACAATTGGGTCTTTGTGCCTTTGGGGACCATTGCGTGCAGGCGGTGACTCTGAAATAGTGAAGACTGTCTACCCCTGAATACTCACGCTCAGTTGATGGCAGTCTGCACACCGAGGCCGCCCCTCCTCTGCCCTCTCCCACCAGGTGGGAGGCCCTGGACGTTGTCCCACTTTAAGGCATTCAGTGTGCGGTATTTCTGTTGAGATGGTCCTCCTAGCTTTTTCTTCCAAACCATTCCCCTCCTGGGGGTGTCTCGATGAGTCCTCTGTTTAAATAAGGCTCGCTCACAGAAGCCCGGGTCAAGTGTCCAGTTCCGCTTTTTCTATCAGCTGCTTGCCATTTCACAACGTTTCTATAGGTATTTGCTGAGCACCCAATAGAGGCCACACCCTGTTCTAGGTGCTGGTGGAAAAGCTGTGAGGAAGTCAGAGCAAAAGCTCTGACTACAGGGACATCGCATTCCAGTGGGATGGTGGCAGTGCGCGTTAGGTGAAGATTCGCATTGTGCACACTGTGTATCGTATCTAAAACTTTCAGGAAAGCTGGGGCACAGTGACTGTCACTGTATTTACTTTCCAAAAGAAATGCAGGCTTAGAGAGGTTAAGTATCCGGTCACAAAGCCGATAAGGGGCGGTCCAGCAGGGCAGTCTGGAGCCCAAGTCCCTCCTCTCGTGCTGTGTTGCTGCGATACATCTGGGCACAAATGAGTGAATTTCTCATTATTTCTGGATCTCTTGATTTTCTTCTCGACCAGTCGCACAATCCGTGGTTTGGGGTGACAGGCATACCATTCAGGCAGTCGTGATTCGGAAATTCAGGACTCTCAGTGCGTCGATACGAACGCAGTGTTCTTTTATCTGAATCCATCCTTCTCAGAAAGGACACAGAGAAGGCACACTTACACTCATTATTTTACCTGGTCTGGGTTTTGGTCCCTGGTTCTGGTCAAGTAAGGCTGTAAGGAAAGAGTGCTGGTGTATTTGGGACCACTTTAGATGCTGGAAAACTATCCAAGGAAAAAGTTGGTAGGTAAAGAGGAAGAAAGGCACCCAGACCACTAAAAATCAAAGTGCAGATCTGCCGTTCTGTTGCGGGGGAACCATTAGAACCTCTTCACTCCACGCTGTGTTCTCCGGCGATGAGACGCAGCTGTTGCTGGACTGGGTTACGTAAGACCATTAGCCTGTTTGATGTGTTTTCTTTTCACTTCCTTTCCTCTTTTCTTTGTCTCCTACTTTCTTCTTATTAGTCTTGGGGAGTTCACCTATTGTATTATTTTGGCAAAGTCGTGCAGTAACACTTTTAATGGATTTAAAGTGGCTTACGAAACCGCACCCAAGTCTATTGGGAGGGAGTGGATGGAATAAAAGGACCCTGGATTGAGGTTAGAAGGGACTTGGGGAACAGCATTTAAGGTCCATTGTCACCTCCCTGGATCATGCTGTCCCAGTGAAGGACACAGCCTCTGATCAGCGTGGCCGACAGGCCTAATTGCTATTCTGTTCAGTGCAAGCTAGCGGCCTTCTGGCCAGGTTGGGTTACCAGGGGCATTTTGGCCCCCATGGCTTAAGAAAAAGTGAAATAAGTTCCCAACATTAAGGATTCTAGTTATTTTACATAAAGAGCAGATTTTCTGAATTCTCTTAAACAATCAGACGCTGTGGCCACATTGGGCCCGTGTGTCCCATGTGAATGAAGGTCTGACTGGGGCTGACCGGCAGCTTGTCCGGTAGCCACACCCCATCCGCTCTACCCTGTAGTATGTCGGGGCCTCTTCATCCATTCACCTTTGTCCAAACCCTGGTTGGGTTTGAGACTGTGACCCCCGGTCCTTTCTGTAAGTGGCGAGTTGTGTGTATTGTGTGTGTGTGTGTTTGTGTGAGTGTGTGTGTCTGTGAGTGTGAGTGTGTATGTCTGCGAGTGTGTGTGTCTTCCAGATCCTCGGGTGGAGGCGGGGGCGGGGTCTATTGTCCGTGTACTTTAAAGAAGAGCACTTGGTGCTACCATGGTTTTGATTTCTTTTGTTTTTGATCACAATAATGGTTTAGAGATTCAAATCTACACTCTTTAAAGGGAGCACGTAGATTCATTATGTCCATCAAAAGCAGACACTGGATAAAAGAGTGATCATCAAAGAGGAGGTCTTGCTGGCCAGTGGGTCATAATACAGATGCAGAATTTCTCTACCAATGTTAAAAATAAAATAGAATAGAAAGCGCCAGCATGTTATAAGTTGGTAATAGATAAATAGCCAGATAGATCCACTGGCTCACAATCTAAACTATATTTATTACTGCGGATTGAAGTTGCAAACACTTTAAGAGCCACTGGCTTGTCAAGTTTGAGAAGCAGTGTGGCGGGGTTTGATACTGAATGACATCGGCCGCAGTTTCCGGGTATCAGGTGTCTCCATCCTTTCTGGAACATGGTTGGTGTGTAAGTAAGGAAGCAAATGATAACCTTGGTCGTAGGGAAAACAGAAAGCCACCTCTTCCTCTTAAAGAATCGATTGAGGTCACTTCCTCCTCTTTGCGAATTTTATTTCCATATTTGATGGAGAAAGGAGGTATGAAAAGCATCAGACCTTGCAGAATGAGGTGTCCAGTTTGTGTGGTGGCATCCATGAGGCGGAGGTAGCAGTGGGTATTGAAGTAGTGGAGGAAGCCTTCAGGAGACAAAAAGGACTTTAATATAAGGCATCTGTTCTTAGCTTTTTGTTCTTTATTGAGTTACAATGGCCTCGTTAGGTGGTTCTTTATGTTAGCTCACTGGAAGAGCCGTCTGTTTTTTTTTCTTTTTCTTCTCCCACAGCCCATGTTAGTGAAACTCAAGTGAGGCAGGTTTTGACCGGTGACATATACCATATTCTATATGAGCTGAGAGCTGCCGTATGGCTGTGGCATTGGGCCAGCTGTGGATAACTAGATAGGGTGGAATCTTTCTATATTTACTGCATTAATTGCATAGACTGAGCTAGATAAAATAATTAACAGTGGTTTGGGTCAAAAATGTGCTTGGTTTCCGTGTTGTGCTAAGCGGTTCTTCAGATGTGAGCCAATCTCAGGCACTGAGGCCGGTATTCAGGTTTTCAGGGTGCTGAGATGGTGGGAGTGGCACTGTGCCTTAGAAGAATTAGATTCTTTAAAATAAACAAGCAAAAACCTTCTAGTGTACTGTCGATATATGTATATATCAATATCAGGCCTTTAAAAATATCCTCACATATAATTTTGCCCATGTTCTTTAAAAATATTTAGAGTAATGAAATGTATTGGGTAAGTATATATCGTGTGTGTGTATACATGTAATATATTTAGCAGTTAAAACACATGTGTTTGCTCCTTGCCTAATTGCGTGTGCCAGTCTCCCCTTATTCATGGAATTCAGTTCCGGTTCAGCAGCCTGAGTTGGAGGTGATCTTCCTTGTAATCCGTAACAGCGGTGATCAAACCCACAGGGCTTCCCTTGGGAGACCTCTCTTAGTTCCCAACATTAATGCAGCACAGTCATGGTCATTAAAAAAATCCTTACTTGCGTTTGATTCATCACGTCGAGTGGGAGCTAGGATGTCATCCCACCCACGACTGTGGAAA
>PVIA01008911.1:6891-66516 GCA_004024845.1 Tonatia bakeri
TTTTTTTTTTTTTTTTTTTTTTTTTTTTTTTTTTTTTTTTTTTTTTTATCACTGCTCCAATTTCACCAGCTGTTATCAGTCTGTTCAGGCTTTCTGCTTCTTCTTCATTCAGCTTTGGAAGATTTATGTGTCTATATTTAAGGTGATTCTTGATAGGTAATTATTCATTGCCACTTTACCCTCTTTGTACATGTGTTCCTCTCTCTTTCACTCTTTTTCTTCACCTTCTTAAACCAGTTCTTTTAGTATATCTTGCAATGCTGGTTTGATGGGTGTGTATTCTTTTAACCTTCTTTTGTCTGGAAAGCTCCTTACTTCACCTTTCATTTTAATTGAGAGCCTTGCTCAGTAGAGTAGTCTTGGTTGCAGGCCTTTGCTTTTCATTATTTGGAATATTTCTTGCCATTTTCATCTGGTTTGTAATGTCTCCATTGAGAAGTCAGCTGCTAGCCTTATTGGGGCTCCATTTTATGTTACTTCCTGTTTGTCCCTTGCTGCCTTTAAATTTCTCTGTTTGCCTCCCAGATGGAGGCTGGCTCAGCACCCGGGATCCTTGCATCTACTCTCTCAACTCTCTCCCAAAAGCTTCAGTGCTTGGTCTCTCCTCAGGTGTCACCAGCCCACTCTGCCCCTTCCTTTGTCAGAGCCCAGGATAAGTAGCTGCAAATGAAAACTTTTGTGTTTTCCCTTTAATCATCTCTTTGCACCTCTGCCATTTGTCTCTGGCAGGGAGCAAACCTGTCTCTTTTTGATACTGGTTGTTATCTGTATAGGTTTTGGCTCTGGTGCTGTAGTCTGGGGATCCCAGCTTAGGATTTTGATCCCACTCTTCTCAGGGGTATCTAACCAGTCACTTAATTATCCCTCTGGCAATGCCTCCTGTGGGGGCCAACAAGACTTCTCATGTCTCCACTGCACTCCTTAGCAGTAAGGCTGTGCTGAAGCTGATTCTTCTATTTGTCCATGGTTATAAGGCTTCTCTTGCTATTATTCAGTTGCTTGTTCCAGGTTATTTCTCCACAATTTAGTTGTCATCCAGTTTGGTCCTGGGAGGAGGTTAGAATGACTTCCATCACTCCTATGTCATCTTGCCTGTAGCATAGTTTTTTGATCCACTCATTTACTAATGGGCACTTAGTTTGCTTCCTGCACTTGGCTATTGTAATCAAAGAACCTATGCACCCCAGTTTTGATAGCAGAACAATTTATGATAGACTTTTCACTATTTTTGTAAGTCTGTGGCTTTGGCATGCTTCACCCTTGCCTCTTTCTCAGAGAAGTGCCCTCAGGCTCTTGGAGCCAACTTTGGGGAGTGCCTTCAAATGAATCTAAGCTTGTGCACTCAATTTCAATATGTGGAATTTTTTCCCCTCACCACCAAGCAATTCTCTGACACCATCTGGGTGTTCCATATTCAAATTCAATTTTAACACTATGTACATAGAGATAGTGTCAGACTTACAAGTTAAGGGCTCAGCCCTACAAGACTCCCCTTGCCCCTCCCCCCTTCAGATGACATTCCTAAATCCAGGTTATTATCTGTGTTTCCACTGACTGGCTATAGAGGTCGTTGAAGCCCAACCACTTCCTTGGGCTTAATTTGTTACAGTGGCTCACAAAACTCAGAGAAACATTTTACTCTCCTGGTCACTGATTTATTATAAAAGGATATAACT
This sequence comes from Tonatia bakeri, assembly GCA_004024845.1. Taxonomy (NCBI): domain Eukaryota; kingdom Metazoa; phylum Chordata; class Mammalia; order Chiroptera; family Phyllostomidae; genus Tonatia; species Tonatia bakeri. The sequence continues at coordinate 8,568 of PVIA01008911.1, forward strand.
CAGGTAACAAACAGATGGGTGGAAGAGATGCATAGGGTAAGATATGAGGATAGGGGGCAGAACTTCCACGCTATCTCTGAGGAAACCACTCTCTCTAAATCTCCAAGTGTTCACACTCAGAACTTGTTGGTTTTCATGGAGGCTTCATTACAAAGCATGACTGATTGGGTCATTGTCCAGTGGCAAGTGAATTCAATCTCCAACTTCTCCCCTGGGAGGCTGGGGAGAGGCTGAAAGTTCTAGTCCTCATATCATAGAATTAGTTCCACTGGCAACCAGCTCTCATCCTTAGGTATAGTCTAGAAGTAGCCTCATTAATGTAACAAAAGATACCTTGATCCTTCTCTTAGGAAATTCCAAAGTTTTTGTGAGCTCTGTGCCAGAAATAAGGATGAAGACCAAGTATATATTTCTTCTTATAAAAGCCTGAGCAGCACCTTGAGCATTTTGTCCCATACTCATTGTGCATTCCCTACTCCCTTACTGGATCACCCAGGAACATTTCCCTAGCACACCAGTCTTTATTTCGGGATCACCTTCTAGGGAACCAGATGTAAGGCATAATAAAGTGGGTTTGGAAGCTTCTGGTCAAGATGGCGGTGTAGGCAGACATAGCTCGCTTTTTCTCACAAGCACATCAAAATTACAACTAAAATATAGAACAACCATTACTCAGAATCATCAGAAATTGAACTGAATGGAAGTCTAACAACTATGGCATTAAAGAAACCACATCCACAGAGACTGGTAAGAGGAGCAGAGACACAGATCAGGTTGGTCTTTTAACCACTTGTGATGGATAAAAATTTGGGAGGGATGTCTCAGGAGCAAACAAGCCCAGGCACACACTAGGGTTCCAGTGCTAGGAAGATAAGTCCTCAAAACTTCTGTCTGCAAAAACCATCAGACACTGAGTCAGTGGAAGAAACTGCTGGAGCCCCAAGCAATTCCTTCTAAAGAACACATACATGTACACATCTACTCAGACTCATTCCCTCTGAGCTCCAGCACTGGGGTGGCAGCTTGAAGGGAGAGGCTGAAGTGTCTGACATTGGGGCAAGCAGAGGCCACTGTCCCTTTTCTGAGCTCTCCCCTCACAGATCCACAGTGTCAGCAGGCTGGTGACATTTTGAGACTCTATCAACCTGACTAACACGGTTTGACTCACATTGGAGATTCCCACAGTCTCCGCTCCACCCACTTTGTGGGCCTACCCAAGCTACTTTTACATATGAATGGTTGGTCTTAATTTGTGCTTCACAACTTCCTAAATCCTATCAAACAAGCAACAACTGGCTTCAGTGAACTCCAGGCCAGGTACTAGCAGCAGCCAGATTAGCTTCACAGTTTAACTTCTCCTGGGAATCTCCAAGCCCAGCACAAAAATTTTCAGATTGCTCTATAGCTTAGGCAGAGTAGCCCTGGGCAACATGCAAGTGGGGGCTGATCTTGGCCTGCACCACCCAAGAAGTCCCATGGCTCACACACCTAGTGGAAAGTTCCAGACCATTTCGGAGCACCGTCACCCTGTCCCTGCACAGCTGATCCTTCACAGAAGGCAGAGGCTGGTGGTAAGTAGTCACGGCCAATCCCTGCAGCTGACTGGCCTAGGTAAATCCTTCCCATTGATCTGCCAATAGTAACCAAGTCTCAGCTACAAGAGGAGGGTATACTCAGCCCACATGGAGGGTACACCTAGAATACCCAGCTTGGGTGATAGAGGAGTCTGTGCCAATGGACCCTATAGGACACCTACAACATTAGGCCACACTACCAAGATATGAAGTCAATGCAGGTCTACCTAATACATAGAAACAAACACAGGGAGGCTGCCAAAAAAACAAAAACAAAAAAACAAAAAAACGTGGCCTATATGAAAGAACAGATCAAAACTCCAGAAAAAGAGCTAAACAAAATGGAGATAAGCAATCTATCAGGAGCAGAGTTCAAAACACTGGTTGTAAGGATGCTCAAGGAACTTAGTGAGGACCTCAGCAACATAAAAAAGATCCAGCAGAAAATGAAGGATTCACTAATTGAAATAAAGAATAATTTACAGAGAAACAAAGGTAGAGTGGAGGAAGGTGAGAATGAAATCAATAATTTTGAACATAAGGAAGCAAAAACAATCAATCAGAACAACAAGAAGAAAAAAGAATCCAAAAAAATGAGATAGCATTAGCAGCCTCTGGAACAACCTCAAGAGGTTGAACATGAGCATCATAGGGGTTCCCGAAGAAGACAAAGAGTAAGAAAATGTAAATCTATTTGAAAAAATAATGAAAAAAACTTTTCTAATTTGGTGAAGGAAATAGACATGCAAGTCCAAGAATACAGAGAGTCCCGATCAAGTTGTACTCAAAGAGGACCACACCAAGCCACATCATAATCAAAATGCCAAGGGTTAAAGATAAATAGAGAATCTTACAAGCAGCCAGGGAAAAGCAGAGAGTTACCTATGGAGTTCCCATAAGTCGTCTATCCAGCAAAACTATCATTTAGGATGGAAGGGCAGATAAAGTGCTTCCCAAACAAGGTAAAGCTAAAAGAATTCATTGTCAACAAGCCAGTACTACATGAAATGTTAAAGGGACTTTACTTAAGAAAAAGAAGAAAATCAAAACCATGAACACTAAAATGACAACAAACTCACAACTATCAACAACTGAATCTAAAAAATAAAACAAAACAAAAACAAACTAAGCAAACAACCAGAATAGGAACAGAATCATAGGTATGGGGATCATTTGGAGGGTTTTCTACTGGGAATGGGGAGAAAGGGAGAAATGGTGTGATGCGTGATCACTGACCAGCTGTGACCACGGAATGCAGATGGCTCGTCAACACACAAGAAATGAACATACACAGAAACAGACAATTTTCTGTGGAGAAGTAGGGACGGAGTGGCCACTCTCCAAGTGGAAAGCACCTTGGCCACCCTCTCTAGTGGAGGGTGTGCGTTCTCCTGTCCCAACAGGCTTTTTATTGGGTTCATTTGTACAAGCATTCAGGTAAAGCTCATTACTCATTGCAGGGAAGTAAGGATCAAATAACAAGGAACTCTGAGGGCCTACTTTGACTCAGGGTCAAAGAGCTGTAAAACTTTGAGGAACAAACTTACTTCCTCCTTGGACCCTTCTCGTTCAACCAAGAGCATTCTAAACAAAGCAGGTTTCACAGGATTTTACATATTCTTTCTTAGGCCTGATCACCCCGGGAACCCACTCTTTCTAGTACAGGGCTGCACCACCCTGTCATTGTTTCAGGCTTAGGTGGAGCAAGGGGAACTAAAGCAACCAAGAGTTGAGATTTTCTCAAAGATGGAAAGAGCGCTTAGGCTTCGTCAAAGCCGGGCGGTAAGAGTCCATCACCCCCTTTTTGCTGTAGCCCCCAAAGTCCTTCCTTGGGGGCCTCCCATGTGATCGTGCCTGTCTTAGGTTGTTCCCCCTTTGGGGAATCTTACTTGGCTAACCGACCAAGCATTGGGGTCCAGGCAGGGTGAAGTAAAAGGAGCAGAAGAGGCCTCCTGCCAGGGAGATAAGCTTTTGTCTCCTTGCTGGCTTATGGTTCCAAGGTCATTCCCTCAGCCTTAGCCTAGGTGGGGGCTACAGCTTCTGATACCAGGCAGGGTGGTTCCCAACAGTGGTGCAGGGATCAAGAAGCATAATTGGGAGGAGCAAAACAGACAGGGGGACGTTAAGAATAGTATAGGAAAGGGAGAAGCCAAAAAACTTACAGGAACAACCCACAGACATGAACTAAACAGGAGGAGGGATTGCTGGAGGAAAGGAGGGTACCAGGCAGTGGGGGGGCCAAGGGAAAAATTTGGATAACTGTAACAGTGTAATCAATAAAATATACTTAAAAACTCAAATTAAAAAAATAACATAAGATGGATATGGAATCAAGTGAAGTGGGTACTATAATAGTGGAAAATTGTAACAGTGGAAAAATTTAACCCACCCCACCACACTTCTGACATTATTTCTGTAAGTGCTAGCTCTGACTAGTACATAACTGGTAGATGAACAAGATTTGTATAAGAATCCTAGAAACTAACTTCAAAAGATACAGCCCCAACCTTTAAGAATCCCAGCTCTGGAAGGTTTGTTGAACTTCAACCATGGAACCAGGATGAGGTGAAATGAGGATGACATGAAGTGGGGATAACGTGAAGCCAGAATGGCTAAATTGAGATGATGCACACCAGACCATCACTTGCCTTATCAGAATGGGCTATGCTCACCTGCATGTAGACAACTTTGTAATCCCCTCCCTTGATCTCTATGTTCTAGTCCCCTCTACCTTCTTGTAAAAAACCACTGCCTCCAATGAGAGGTGGAGATGGGCTTTATGATATGAGTCCCCCAGTTTCCAGGAGGTGGGCTTTGTGACATTAGACCCAATCTTCCAGGAGATGGGCTTTGAGACATGAGTCCCCCATCTTCCAGATGGCCAGCATCTGCAAATGAACCACTTTCCTTTACAGCAGCACCTGCCTCTCAAGTATTGGCTTTCATAGTGGTAGGCAGCCAGACCTGTTTTTGGTTACAATAGTTGCTAGATAACAGAAATCTCTGTCAAGGTTAGCCCTTGAATATACTTATCAGACATTGGGTGTGTATTGGGTGACCTGGAGTAGAGAGTGAGAGTGGAGAACTTGACAAAGTGTGGTCACTGATTTGGTGGTGGATGGAAAGAGTGCAACCCCAGAAGTGCCTTAGTTCTTGCTATGTTTCACTTTCAGTTCTAGTACAAGCACATCTGGAACTAGCAGCCTCCATTCACACCCTCAGATTTTATTCTTCAGTTCAGATAATAAAGGATCCTAACTATAATGCTGGCACTTACATGAAAGGTGAATCAGAGGGCACAAATGCCATATCCTGTTCATAAGGAAGTATCCTATTAACATTTTTGGAAATCACAATTTTGGAGGGTGAAAAAATTCCATAATTCCACATGTAGAACTTATAGGAGGGTGAACAGGCAAGACTTTGAGGAGATCCAGAGTTGCCATATTTGCAGGAATATTTATAGCTGTGGGTCATTGGCCTGACTTATAAAGGCAGAGCCTAAGTTTGGTATCACAAAGCATTTGGCAGGTTCCCCACAAATTTAAGAAGGAAAAGGAAAAATAGGAGATGGGGAAAATGTTGTATATTTTTAAACTGTTTTGAAGCTTTCTTCCTAATAAATTTAAAATCTGCTTAAAAAATTTTTCATTTGTCTCTGATAAAAAGACTACTGTTTGGAATATCAGAAAATCACTCAGAATTATCTTTACATCAGTTCAAAATGAGGACCTCATCTTGGGATCTCCCACATATGGTCCTTCTGCAACAAGAACAAGCATGTAACATGATATGTTAAAGATGCCATCTGCATATAGAGATGAGATGATCATTTTTTAAACTAAATTTTCTTTCATTTGGATTGGAATAAATTTCTGAATCTCATTGTGATTAAGATGGATGAGTACAGGTTTAAAACAGTAAGTTCTACTGGAAGAATCCTTCTTGGTGAAATTACTTTATAGATTGAGGAAATGAGACACCCCATATCACAATATGACTTTTCCAACATCTCGTTTTTTTATTATCAACAACAAACATGTGTCGAGTACCTGTTATACATCTACATCTCACTGAATTACATGCTGGACATGTTTTTAATGCATATTTAAAGAGGATTTTACCTGTAAGTGGTTTTCAAGGCCATTGAAAGAAAGACAGTTTAGCTGCATAGGAGGTTTAGATACAAAGGACAAAAGGATGCAGACAGAGCAGTATGCATGGAGATCTCCTTGACACTGAGTGTGGGGGAGTTTTTTTCTGAACAGGGAGGCTTCTAATCCAGCTGTGTACAGGAGTCAGTGAGTGGGTGTCCCATGGCCACCAATCCACCAACAGCTCTTATGCCTGTGGCCATGAGATTAACAGTTATTCTTTTTTGAGGGGTTATTTCAGAAAGTCTATCTCAAACAAACACATACATTTTAGCCAGGGCATGTCCTGGCTCTACAGCCATTCAGATTGGGTTTAATGGTTACCCACCTCTCTGAGGACTCAGATCTTGTCCCCAAATCTCCTCCTCTTCTTCACTGGATATTAGAGTCTATGATGACACTGTTTTCTGGCCATGCACCAATTTTTATTTCTGAAGTAAGTAGCCCCCCTAGATTTACCTTTGGGGAGCTGTGGCTATGAGCAGCAGCTTTACAGCAACAAGGCCTATGAAAAGGTGTGATGTACAAATTCAGAGTCCAACGTATGCAACCACCATTTCTGAGCCCTTAGCAAGTGAGTAGTCTTGAGCAAGTAATTGACTCTCTTTGAGTTCTAGTTTTCTCATCTATAATATAAGAATAATATCACCTGCCTCCCTCTGAGTATTAAGTGACTGAATCTGTATGCCTGGCACACACTAAATACTGGATCCAGGTTGGTGATGATCATTGTCACTCTTGCAGTCAAGTGTTTTCCTAGTAAGAATGTCAGTCAATGTGTCCTGACCATTCCAGAGATTTGGCAGGCACATGACCCACATTAGGTCAACTTGCCAGTTCTCTTGGGAATTTGAATTTGATTATAGAACTAAGTTAAAGAACAGAGAAATTCATGGAACCAACTTATTCTGGGACGATGCTGTGATGATACTGTCTATGCATATTTTACTCCCAGCTCCCTGGAAGCTTAGGTCCCTGTGCTTTCCAAGATCTGCTGTGCAGTTCTCCTTCTGGATCTTGGAGTTATCCCATGCTTTTCCAGCACAGCCTTGTTGCTAAGTTATTTAGAATCTGTTCCCATTGTAATCAAAACACCCTGGCAAACATAGTGATCCCTGGTACACTGGGGACACTGCAGTATTTGTGTCTTTGATTCAAATACCCTGATTGATATGCTTAAAAACATTCTCTGAAATGATAAATAGTCAAAGGGTTATGATTCCTAATGTAACTTTAAAACCTTTTGCCAATAAAGGTGTGGTAGACAGCTGAGACCACCCAAGGCTTCTTTGAGTAAAGACTTGTGGACCAACTGCATAAAAAATGACCCCAATACTTAGTGGCATAAAACAATCATTTAATTTGTTCATGGATTCTATGGGTGAGAAATTGAGAGAGGGCAGAACAGGTAAAGCTTACTTCTACTTTGAAAGGTCTGCTCCTGGAAGACTTCAGGGCTAGGGATTGGAATAATCTGAGAGCTCATTTATTCCCATGATGGCATTTCTTGTTATCAGCTGAGACACCAGCTGGGATTGTAGCCAGAACACCTACTTGTGGCCTCTCCCGGGATCCTGGGCTTCCTCACAACATGGTAGTCATGTTCCAGAGACCAGTGTGGGGAATCAGACAGAGTCAGGTGGAAGCTGTATGATCATTTATGATCTGGCCTCAGAAGGCACACAGTGTTACTTCCCCCACAATTGATTTTTGCTCAATTTCAAAGGGAGGGGAAATGGATGTTAACTTTTAGTGGGAGAGTGACAAAGTTCAGAAAGAGCATGTGAGACCAAAAATATTGCTTTGGCCATTTTTGCAAAATACAGTTTGCCATATGTATACTCCTTTAGAGAGAAAATAGAAACAGTGGTATTTGACTCAACAAAACTGCTGTTTAGCCACTGAGAATGCAAGAAGAAAATATAAAACATCTAGATATAAAAAGAAAAAATGAAAAAAATCCAGATAATGTAAGATATTCATATTTTTTATCTTGTGAATAAGAACATAAAACAAGCTCAGAAACACCTTGATGCTTAGCCTCATATAGACCACTTGTTCCTAATTTGAGCCCATGATCTTTGCAAACTATGATGGCTACAGTCCATGAAAGTATCAGTCATACCTCCATATTTGTTAGCTTCAGAACTTGTCAAATCCTGTACTTATTGCATTTTGACAAGAAAAAAATGTTTCAGCACTTGGCACTTGCTTGGGACTCATAACACTTGCTAGAAATTATGTGAGTAACGATGCCACTCCAAAGAAAAAAATGCTTCACCGTTTGGTACTTGTTGGTTTTGGCACTTCCCACAATTCTGGAATGAATTAGTGATGAGTACTAAGGTACCACTGTATTGTAAAAGGCACTCAGAGAAAGATGCTCACCCTTCATCATAACCCTTAGTCCAACTAAAGCACTATACAAAGGAGAGCGAGTTTGGGGGTATAAGGGAATGTCTGAACCAGGCTGGTGGTGATAGTGGTGTTTGTACTTCGGAGATAGAGCTAGAGAAAAGCCAAATGTTCCCTGACAGGTTGGAAACTGATGCCACCTAGGCTTTTGGAGCAGATGCTGCCCCTGCCCTAGTCATATTGTCTTGGCACTCAGCATTTCTACATGTACCAACCCTACACTCCCCTGCTGACAGCAGCATCCATGATTCTGTGGCCAGGAAAGACATCGGGCAAAGCTTTCTCTGCTCCAGAACTTGCTCAGCCCATGTATGGGGCAGGCCAGATGTGCCAGCGAGCTCATGCCTCAGGATCAGCCCTCGACCTTTTGGAGTTGGAGAACAACTCTGTGGAACAATTTGAACTGTGTTGTACACAGTATTCCAAGACCCCAGCATGACTGAACCTCTTTGCCTCTGTTTCAATTTCTTACTCTTCCACCAGTGCTACTTGCCATCATCTCCAAATAAGGTAGTAATTGATTTCAAATCCCAGTCTTAGGGTGTTGGGGACCACTCTGTGTGGTTTTGGAGACTGTAGCCCCGTGAGAGGAAGCCCTGAAAGGGCTAGTAAGTCTCCCTGGAAAACCAGGTAATGCAGGTGGCAGCATGACCCAACCCTAACACTGAGGTTTCCCATGGGAATCAGGTCTGAAATGTACATGTTATCTTTTGAAGCTTGCTCTGCCTAGCATAGCCCCACTGATATAATCCAGATGTTTAAGTTCAAGGCATAAGGAGTAAACTCCTTATCTTATGAAATATGTCTTAAAGACTATCTGGTGTCAGTATGACTAACAGACCCTGAGCTATGACAAATCTCTGCGTTCCTTCAATTGTTATATATAGATAATACCTGCTTTTGTATGACTATAGCCTTTTGACATTGACTGAAGAGTTATAAATGTATGCTGTATACCCCTACACATATCTTTTCCAATAAAAGCTGTTTGGGAGAAGGGCTCAGGGCATTCCCCACTAGAGGGAATCACCATTCCCTTTCCTGCTGGAACAAGATTGTATCCAGGATGATGCCTATTCTCATCTGTGGTGGCCAGGAGACCTCTTCAGGGCAAAGTTCTCTCACATTAGGGTCAACCTCTTTCCATGGAGGGAGGGGGCAAGAGTCATGTTTGGATTATTTCCACTTAAGCTGCAGAGTCACAAAGCTACAGGGAACAAGGTGGGACTTTGGGTGCTATGATCTTCTGTTCTAACCTATGAAATGGAAGTAACAATCATAACTGCCTTATAGGTTGTACAAATATTAAGGTCTCCTAATACCCTTAAAACAGTACCTGGAAAGTAGCAAAGGTTCAGTAAATAACCAGTTGCTCACTTTAGAAAGCTTGAGTCCTCCCTTTTTCTTTCTATTCTATCCACCAATTTCTGTGACCTTTTCTGGGGTCAACTTCTTAAAAAATCTTTCTAATCCATCCCCTTCCATTGATTTTCATTGCTGATGTCTTTATCTTGCTCAAGCTACCCCAAAGTTTTTAGTAACTGTTGGATATTTTAACAGAAATTTAATAAAATAATTATTAATTCTGTAACCAAAAGGATAAAAGGTAAACTCTAAGATGTCTCATAAGTAGCAGCTTCAGGAAACAACTAGCATACTAGGACTGAAGAATGAAAGAGAAGTTGGATCTTCTGAAACTTGAAAGCATGGAGAAGGGGCTCCATGGAACTGAAATTCAGACCCTCTAAAGAAGGACCCTGATCAGTGTGGACTAGTGCCTTCAAGCAGAAGCAATGAGACTAGCTCTGCAAATGTTACAACTGCAAATTGCTTGAGTAGAAGGTGAGTAATTGATGCCAAAGTGACATGAGGCTGGGAGGTGCTGTGAAAAATAGGAAGTAATCAGGAACAAAAAGCAGTGAGGAAGTGTGGCTAAGCTGATGTTCATGTGAGGAATTGGAAAGTGCAAGTTCTTTTTCATTCTAGCCTTGCAGGTTCCTTTGAGTACTTAATATTGTCAGAGACCAACCAAAGTACAAATGAGATTTGCAGATTCCCAGCCCAAGGATCATAGAGCAGAGTATGAGCTCGGAAATGAAGGATAAGATCTTAATTACTGGTTTCCTAAACATTTCCCCTCTCACTTTTCATTTTACAATCTATCTTCCATCCCCACTGCCTCAACTAACACTCAAATGCATTGTGGCTGGACCAGTGAAGCACTGGTAGTAGTCCCAGTAGGAAAAAGTGTGAGTGAGGTGGGGAGAATATTTGCAGTCATGTTGAAAATGAAAGAAGGTGCACTCCAGTGACCAGTACCCTGTTCATGCTGTGAGCAGAGAGTTAGATTTTATAAAACAGTCTTTGATGTGATATTAGAATGTTATTGGTTTCACAGGGTTTCTTTGCTTTGAGTTTGCAAAATATTTAATAGTTGTTTAAGAGCTATAATCCACAAAGGTTAATAGTTACCTGTACATACCTAAGTAAAGTTTTATTACAATAAAAAAGGTCAAAACTGAGGGTCCTCAAGATATGTTTCTCTTTAAAATGGTTCTATGCATTATTCAAATTGATGAAAGAAAAGATGTGATCTGACTCAGGGCCAGGATGCCCAGTATCCCTGACCTCACAGTTCCCTGGCCTACAAGATAGGAAAAACAACAGAACCATGGGCACGTATAAGGTAGAAATATTGTTTAATGTTTTGGATGTGTTGAGAGCTCAAGAAGATTGGAAGTCCTAACAAAGATGTGGGGGCCAACTAGATAATAGGGCTGGATAGGTGATTCAAGTACAACAGGTAGAGAAGCATCTGACACTATTAAATATGACTTGTTTTTTTAGAAATATTGCTGCTGATTATCTGTATGGCTTCAATAAAGGAGCAGATGTGCTGATAGAACAAAGGAAAATGAAGGTCCACCAGAGAAGATGGATGATGTGGCATTTGAGTTGGGCCTTAAAAGCTTAAAGAGGTTTTAAGAGATACTGGGGTGAGGGTCTGTCAAGTTGAGGGAATGGCCTGAGTCAGGCAGGATGTACTGGCCAGGGCCTATGGTACCTTAAAGAGTGGGAGATGATGCAAAAGGCTATAAAACATCATGAAGGTTATTATAGGTAAGGGACTAGGGATTTTATTCTGAAATAAAGTTAGAGACCCTTTGCTGGTTTAATGAAAGGGGTAGGGGCAAAATCCAAATTTGTGATCATCATTCTCATTTTTCCATGAAGATCAGATTCAGAGATTCTGGTGGTGCCCCAAGATTACAGAGCAATTTAAACAGGTATGGAGAATCTATACCTGCTTCTTGCCTCCTTGTCTATGAGGGAACATCACTTCTGTTCCTCTTCTGCAGGCAGGTCAAGGAAGAGAAAGGTTAACACTATATGGTTGGCTTAAATCTGGAGTCAAGGCTTCCAGCCAAGATGGAGGCATAGGTGGTCTCAGTGTGCCTCCTTGTGCAACCAAAACTAAGGACAACAAAAATTGAGAAACAAGAAACAACTGGAACAAAGAGAATTGAACCGAATGGAAGTCTGACCTCCATACAACCAGACCAGTAAGGAGGGGCGGAGTCGGAGACCTACGGAGAGGAGTCGAGGTGTCCTGGCAGGAAAGAGCGGTGGCTGGCAGGCACACAGGGCACAGACGGAAGTTGGCGAACCCCAGAAGCACAGGGGTGGCTGACGGACCCGGTGGCAGACCCTGCGCACGGGAGGCAATGAGCAGACCCAGTGAGGAGCACAAGGCAGCTGGCTGGCTGCAGCTACACATTCATGCACAAACTAAGCGAAAACGGGCAGCAACACAGACTGCGCAACCCAGGGCTCCAGCGCTGGGAAACAAAGCATAAGAGCACCGACTGAAAACACCTGTGGGAGTTAAGGCTGGGAGATTCTCTCAGCATCACAGGACACTTCTCAGGGAAACCCACAGAGTTTGAGAAAGTGCACAGGCCCACCCGCCCGGGAGCCAGCACCAGGGGGGCCCAGCTTGCTTGTGAGAGGCAACAGAGGGACTGGAGTCCTAGAGAGAGCGGAGCAGGCACCATTGTTCCCTCTCAGACCCCGCCCCCACATACAACGTCATAACCCAGCGACTGGGGTGCCTCGCCCCATGAACACCTAAATCTCCGCTGCCCTTGTGTAACACCTGCAACCAGACCAAAGGAAAATAAAAAATAAAAAAGATGGCTCAAACAGAATTAAAAGCCCCAGAGCCAATTTTTTTTAAGTGACCGAGAGATAGTTAACCTATCAGATGCACAGTTCAAAGCACTGGTGATCAGGATGCTCACAGAACTGGTTGACTTTGGTCAGAAATTAGATGAACAAATGCAGGCTACAATAAGAGAAATGAAGGAAAATGCACAGGGAACCAATAGTGATGGGAAGAAAACTGGGACTCAAATCAATGGAGTGGACCAGAAGGAAGAAAGGAACAACCACACAGAAAAGAATGAAGAAACAAGAATTCAAAAAAATGAGGAGAAGCTTAGAGACCTCTAGGACATCTTTAAACATTCCAACATCTGAATTATAGGGGTACCAGAAGGGGAAGAGGAAGAGCAAGAAATGGAACACGTATTTGAATACGTAATGAAGGAGAACTTCCCCAATCTGGCAAAGGAAATAGACTTCCAGGAAGTCCAGGAAGCTCAGAGATTCCCAAAGAGGTTGGACCCAAGGAGGAACATGCCAAGGCACATCATAATCACATTTGCCAAGGTAAAAATGAAGGAGAGAATCTTAGAAGCAGCAAGAGACAAGGAGACAGTCACCTACAAAGGAGTTCCAATCAGAATGTCAGCTGATTTCTTGAAAGAGACCTTGCAGGCAAGAAGGGGCTGGAAAGAGGTATTCCAAGTCCTGAAAGGCAAGGACCTACATCCCAGATTGCTCTATCCAGCAAAGCTTACATTTAGAATGGAAGGACAGATAAAATGCTTCTCAGACAAGGCCAAGTTAAAGGAGTTCGTCATCACCAAGTCCTTATTACATAAAATGTTAAAGGGACTTACCTAAGAAAATGAAGATTAAAAATATGAACAATAAAAAAGACTTCAAACTCACAGATAGTAACAACCATACCTAAAACAAAAGCAAACTAAGCAAACAACTAGAACAGGGACAGAACCACAGAAATGGAGATCACATGGAGGGTTAGCAACAGGGAAGGGGAGGAGGAGAAAGGGGGAAAAGATATAGAGAATAAGTAGCATAGACAATAGGTAGAAAATAGACAGGGGGAGGGCAAGAATAGTAGGGGAAATGTAGAAGCTAAAGAATTTATGACACATGGACATGAACTAAAGGGGGGGAATGTGGGTGGGAGGGGGTGGGCAGGGTGGAGGGGAGTGAGGGGTGAAATGGGACAACTGTAACAGCATAATCAATAAAAAAATTTAAAAAAAATCTGGAGTCAAGTGCCTCATTTGCATAGAAGGGGAAATCCCCCAAACTTGAATTTATTTATAAAAATTGTGTATTTATTCTTATATGTTTAAACTTCAGTTATCTTCAGAGTATTCTATATTTGATACAATACACATATTAAGACTGTTTTTCCACTGCTCAAAATAGTTTTTGAATTAGTTGATTTTGATGCCTTTTAGTGTTTCTGCCATTTTTTGTTTTCACCTCTTTTACATCGACAAAATGTTTCCCTTTGAGGACTTTTCTCATCTGAAAAAATAAACACAAAAAAGTGACTAGGGGTGACATCAGACCAATAAGGAAGGTGGGACATGGGGATCATGCTGGGTTTTGGTCAAAAACTGCTGAACACTCAGCATAGTGTGGGGCAGGTGAGTTCAAAAATCACCCATCATGAAATGGGAAAATACATTGAAAAAGACCTAAAAAATTTCACTGAAGCCAAACACAACCTCTCACAAGGCCAACTGGTACACCAGTACAGACAGGTTTCTAGAACACCCACCTAGGATGTGAAGCTTGTACTACCATGGACCTGTATTGCAGAGAATAATTCTGGGTTTGGGTGGGGGTATCCCTCTTCACAGCTCTCTGGCTGGATGGGAGGAAACCATCCACATCACCCAAGACTCTGTTCAGGTGAAATTAGAACTGGAGGTATTCACAGGCCCCAACTTATCTGAGAGATGTGTAACCACACAGTTTTCTCTGGGCTGCTATTAGTGCTTCATCTGAAAAGGCCAAAGAGCTCCTGTCCTGTAAATTATATCTCATTTATTTTTTTTAAAAAGTGTGTGAAGGGGCAGAGGGATGCAAAGGATAAGACCAGGAAAAGGGGCAAGCAAGGAATGGTAAGTAGATAAAATAAATGTACTTGGTGCATGGCTTTTGACCAATTTGCTTTAGTTTATTAATTTGGATTTCCCCCCTATCCTTGGAGTAATCAATTTTTCGATGGATGAGCAGAATACAATAATTTCAAGCAAACTCTTCACATAGTTTGTCATTAATTTGCCTTTTGCCAGTCCTTGTTCAACAGGAGTAAGATGTGTTTAGCTTTCTCCAAGCACTGTTGGAGGTACACTCTGGGGATTTTCTGGGGCTGATTGGCACAGGGCAGGGAATGCGGGCTGAGGAGGGGGTGAGCAGAGCTGGTGCAGACTAATGAAGGCACTGTGTTTGCTAGTCTTTACAGAGTCACTTATTACCACTAATTGGGAGGGACAGTTCAAATAAGCACAGAGGAGCAGTTATCACACAAGCGTGACATGGTTTTAAAGAGGCCTTCATGGACTCCCTGAACTCCTGCTGCAGGCTGGCTGGATGCCTGGGCCTCAAGGCCTCCATAGAGTGTGGGCTTTGTCGGGTGCCCCATAGAAGTCAGCAGTCTTAAGAAACTTAGGTTTGGCAAGTCACCTCAGAAAACCACAGACAGACACACAGCTGTCTGCGAAACTTAGAAAGTCAACAGCTGACGGAAGGGGAGGACTCTGAGCTTGACTATAAATGTATTTGAAGATGTGATTGGAATTAATTTGCAGAACATAGAGGTTGTTTTCTCCAAAAGTCCCAATTGGTTTTAAAGAATATTCATTTGTATGATCATTCAAATATTAATAACCCAACATATATCTGCTAGGATTCTGCTACCTTATCTGATTATTTCCTTTGTAAGAAGACATTAATTAATTTCCTCTCCAGTCCATTAAATAGATATGAGTGAATGCATCACCCCATACCAATATGATGGCCAATATTTCCAAATTATTTAGTTGCATTTGTGCCAAACAATTACTCATTAGTATTATCAAAAGACACCACGATTTCCCAGATAGATGTCCACAAGGAAGGATGTGCAACTGCCACAATCCATACATTCTACAAAGATATAAAATCCCTGTGATGGTATAGAAACCATTTTAGTCACTAGGATGCAGCTGTGAAGAAAATGGAGTCCCAATTGCCTTGGGTTTCCATTCCCACGGAAGGTGGGGACATGAAGAGTAAGCAAGTAATGAACAGAACATTTCAGATGGGTACCAGTTGTAAGGGTGTGCTATTTCCAGTATTTCACTTGGCTTTTCAGACTCCTATGCTTAATATTGTGGAAAACAAGATCCAGCAATGCTGACAACATAGCACACAGTAGATGCTTTTTGAGGGTGTCCTATATAAGGCTAAATGCAGTTGCCTCGTTTAGATCAGGAAATACAAAACCTCCAGATTTCATTTATAATCCCACATTGAGAAAGTGTGTGTGAGAGATTCCAGGGCTGTATGGTTATCAATTGAGAAAATTTATCATAAGCCAAACTTTTGGTGCAAAACCATGGTACATTTTCTTGGGGCTGGCTTCATCCTCATTCTGTCTTATTTCATGGATAATCTCATGATTTACACTTTCAAAATGCACATACATTATCATCATCCTCCCATATATTCAAATGAAAACTTGTAGATGTTAGCAGCTTGGGGGGAAGAAAAAGTCATTTCTTTTTTCCTGAACATTGGAAATTACATTATCTATTTATGACATGGGCAGATGGCACTTCCTCTTTGGAAGCATTTTCAAGAAGGTTACAGACCTTCAACAATGAAGAAAGCAGACCTAAAAAAGGAATATGGGTTTATGAAATTCATATAAAGCCATTCCTGCAAACCTTTGCATTTGTTTTAAAATTTAAATTGGAATAATGAGCTATTAAATCAGACTGGTGGGTAAGCAGTCAAATGCTTTCCTGGAGAATGTAAGCCTTAGTACTTAACAAGAAATTAGGTTTGGATTTCTCAGAATGAAAAATAGGAAATTATTTGCTGGGTAATATATTCCATTTTAGATTTCCTGTGATATATTAAGAATGGATTTATTGTTTATTGATACCTTTCAACAGACCTAACATAAGGAAAACAATGACCCCTTCACTTCTGCATGAATGACTCCAGTTCTTTTCTTCACATCTGGAAGTCATTTATTTTTCCCTGAGACATCTACAGAAGCTGTTGACATATGATGGAAGCAGGGGAGCTAGCAGGCATGGCTAGACCATGGACGATCACTACTTTTGGTAAGGCCTGGCTTTGTTGGAGGCAAGAGGAGAACCAGCTTCCCCACTGGGTGATGAGTATAGGTTGACCAATTAAGAAGCCAGTTGAATAGGCTTAAAAAGCCTTTGCAGGGAGAAAGGAATTTATGTTGCTAAAATGAATCCTTCATTTTGAGACCTAAAAGGAAAATGTCTGGCTCAGCTCTCTGTGGGATTTCTTTCTTAATAGGTCTCAGCACAAGCTGTCTTTTTATAGGCAGGGATGTATATATGTGTTATGAATAGGTGTGTAACATTGAAATTGGTTGTTGTGAACTAACTATGTGATAGCTGCTTTGGCCCCTTTGAATTCACATTGGTCAGAGAGGTCCTTGGGAATCCACCAATGACAAACATTTGGGAACACATATCAGGAGCATGGAACTGGGTGTTTTGGGGTAGCAAAGAACACCTGTTGATTAAAACCAGCTGGAGATTCTTCCTCTGCTTTCACTAAGAACAGAGCATATGATATTAGCCCATGCCTCCTAGGTCACAAGCTAAACTGCTGGGCTGCGCCAGATTGAAAATGAGCACCATTGCTCCAACTAGGGAACTAAGGATGTTGTAAAGCCCCACTGACCCCACACCAGTATCTCACTTGCTGAAATGCCTGAAATGCCACCCTTAGAACTTTATGTGGGTGGTAAGTAATATCCTTTCCTGGCAACCTTATTTAGCATGCAAATACTCCTAAGGAGGCAATTCTTGGGGTTGCTAAGAGTTCAGTGGACAACTCTAGTAATGACAGTAGCTTGATAGGAGGGAAGGGAGAGCATGAGAAAGCCATCTAGGGCTGGAGGTTGGCAAGGGAACTTTGAAGATCGGCTTGGCCTACTATACAATTTTAACAAGAGCACCTGCCCTGCTGAGGACCAAGGGAAAGAGTATAAATGGTCGAGGAAAAGGGACAAGATTGTGGCATGGGAATCATTCTCAATAAAGCTGAAGCCTTTCAGGCTTTCACAGAGCATACTCAAAGGAGGAGGGAAAGGGAAAACTGCCTGTTGAAATATGCAATGGATTCACAATGATGATAGTGGGGTAGAGGATGACTATGGCCAAGACCAAAGTAAGCCACAGAGAAGGTAGCATCTTGTGGAGCCAAAGAAGGATGCATTAAGTTTGGGTCACACTAATGAGCATGCCTTGACCTAAAGTTAATGTGATGAGATAATAGTCCATGGCATTAATAACTGAAATCTTTTACTTGAAACCCACAAGGTTCTTCTAGCCCTTGGGAAGGAATCATGTCTTTCTAAATCAGAAGCCAGATTTATAAATATTGCCTACTGAGTCACAAGAAGTAATGGAGAGAAGAAAGCCAGTGGTTGTGGCCTACAACAGAAAAACGCAGAGGTATAACTTGCAGATAAAAGAAAAAGACACTGGGATATGAGAGGTGAGGCTGAGAGACTAGGAGAGACCACAGCCTGACTGGGAGTTACAAAAAAATCCATTCATCCATTCATTGAACAAATATTTATTGAGTACCTAGGATATATCAGCTACAACTGTTCTAGGCACTTGGGGTATATCTATGAACCACACAGATAAAGATCTCTGCCCCTGAGGAGCTTATATCCCAATAGGTAAGACAGACAAAAAACAATAAACAGAAATAAACTGCATAACCTCTTAGAGGGTAAAACACACCAAGAACAAAAGAAAAGTAGAAAGTGTGAAAGGATCTGAAATGGGTTAAGGGAGTTAAAATTTGGTATGGTGATGGTGGTCCTCACTGAGTCAGGTTGCATTCAAGGCATGAAAAAGTTGAAGGAATGGTCCAGGTAGGCTGTATGGCCTTCATGGTTCAGTGAAGCTGTCTGGTAATTCTCCTATTTCCAGGAAACAAGCCATCCATGGCCTACTTTGGAATCAAACTTATTGGTGCCTCCCAGATTTTCTTCAGCTCTATGTGACCCATTTTGCAAAAGCCAGTACCTTCAGACAACCCAGTACCTGCATAAGTGAAGGAAATGACTTCTTTGAGAAGGTGACCTGAAGTTTAGAAAACCTCAATGATGATCAAAGTAGAATGAGACAGAAACATGTGACCAACTTGCTTGCTGAACTAGCAATCAAAACCTCAACCAAGGTAGATTCTTTCTGCTCCAGAATATCACCCAAACACAACCCCAAATGAGCTTTTAGATACTTGGTTGTTTTTGTTTTGTTTTGTTCTTCTAATTGAATTTATATTTCACAACTGTCTCCAGGACTGAGTCTGATCTTGTGATACCTATTTAATTTGATTTTATTTTTTTCAGGCTTGTTTGATTTTGATTATTGGGCCACTACCTTATACATTAATTATACCTATTACTTATTAATATTTTTCTTGGCAAAAATTTTGTCAGTTGCTCTATTTATGAAGTTACAAGTTCACTAGAAACAAGGTATAAATAACCCCCCAGATGAATTGGTTCTATGAAACTTTTATATCCCCAAATTTTCTGAGATTGCCTTGATTTTAAAATTTTGTTTCCAACAGCATTACTGCAACCTAGAAATTCAAATGTTAACTCCCAGTCTGTAAGTCACACTCAAATAGCCTGGAAATTGGTTGTTGACCAGGTATGTCTGACCAGGTATCTTAATTTTGGGTTTAGAATATGTGACCATTGGAGAGGTATTATTTGTGTGCATGTGTGTGTGAGAGCACTCACTTGTCCACCTATTTTGTAGTTTGTCCTCTTTTGAGTCTTCAAAAATATCTCATGCTGCCCTGGCTGGTGTGGTTCCATGGACTGAATGCTGGCCTGTGAACCAAAGGGTCGCTGGTTCAATTCCCAGTCAAGGCACATGCCTGGGTTATGGACCAGGTCCCCATTAGAGGGCATGTAAGAGGCAACCACACACTGATGTTTCTCTCCCCCTCTCTCTCTTCCCCTCTCTCTAAAAAAATTAATTAGTTAATTAATTGATTAAATTTAAAATATCTCAGGTTTTCTACTTCCCTTATTTGGAAACAACCCAAAGGTTAATATCTTCAAGAGTTGAGATTTGGCCCCCAGAACTGTGAATCCCTGGTTCCCAAAAGTCCTTCCTTTTTTGTTGATAGAACCTTTCTTTTGACTCTTAAGTAGAAAACATTACTTAGTAACTTTTACAAAGATTCCTTCCATATTCAGTCTATATCTATCCAAAATGCCTGTTAAGTGATCATGAGTCTAGGCTGGGATACTCAAGTCTTCAGAGTAATGTATCTAAATGGGTTCCCACACTACTTTTGTCCTCCTCTATTTTTATAATTCTCTTCTATTTTTGTAACTGCCCTTGTAGGGTAATGATAACAAATCTAACGGTGCTTATAATGTCTTGTAGCATGAGGGAGTGTGCACAGTTTGAGCCTAGCTCAGAGGGAACACATTTTGTCAAGAGTTATATAAACTGAAAGCCCTCTTCCCATTTCAAGTGCCACTTTCCACACTCGGTTTGCCCATCATCATGACAACCTACTGCCCTGACAAGCAGTGGGGGCATATGTGGAAGAACTGAAAGATGGTTTTCTTTTCTTTTTGGTCTCCCTTCTTTTGTGCTCTCAACATCATATACTGTACAGCATTCTCACAAGTCTGAGAACTTTCCAAATGAATACTCACTTTCTTCAAATCTTGGCACCAAAATATTATTTTAGTCTTTTTTTATATCCAACATTATTAGGTCTGACTGAACCATAGAATTCACTTGTCTGTGAAAGGAAAGGCAAAAAAAAAAATGACCTAAGGTAAAGGGAAGTAAAAAATATTAGCTGTAGTAAATTTGGCTGTACCCCCTCATCACTTATTTGGGGAGTGGCTAGCAGCTCCTCCAATTCTGGTCATAGCCCTTCAGTGCAGTTCTAGATGGGGGGACAGTGCGTCCTTGTATCTCACTCTTCCCTCCTTACAATCCTCACTTCCTCCGTTGTAAATTTGGGAAAGCATTATCTACATTACACAACTATTGTCAGAATAAATGAAAGAATATGTGTAAAATCTTCACACATTGTACACCTTAAAATCAAATTGAAAAAAATTGTCATTGTGGTGGTGATGATAATTGAGTGGAAGCTAGTTTTAATCATTTTTAATGTTATTGCTTAATTCAGTTCAATGTTACATTTATTAAGATCCTCCCCCAAACATCTGTGGGAGCACATGACAAAGGCTGTACCAGTTAGGAGAACTATGGACTGAGCAAAAAGGCATGATCCCACAACCAGCATCTTCCAACAATTCTTTGTCCCCTTTGGTAGAGCGGTAATCCCCAGGCCTCTCATTTCCCATCTAAAAATGGGATTGGCGATATTTTCCTTAACCTACTTCATAAATCCTATATGAAGAGATGAGAAAGTGAATTGAATGATCTTTTCTACCCAAAACAAAACAAAGCATAACTACAAAATACACATCCCCCCTCACTGATGGAATATATAAAATAATATATGGCAACAAGCTGAGAGCTCTGCAGTAAACCACATTTTCTTCACTTTATCTAAGCATTTGATGTCTCTTATCACTGGAAATAGCCTTTTCTAGGTAATCAAATTCAATTTCAACAAATATTTTTAAGTGCCTACTATGTGCCAGGAACTATTATAGCAGTACTATTCAATAGAATTGTTGAGACAATGGGAGTGTTCTGTCTGCACAGTCTGATATGAGGGCCACTAGCCCATGTAATTATTGAGCATTTAAAATGTGGCTAATGTGATTGAATTTTAAATTTTGTTTAATATTAGTGAGTTTTAACTTACATTTAAATGGTCCTATTTTACTAGTCACTACAATACTGGACAGCATAGGACCAGACACTGGAAACTTGGCAATGAACAGAACAGTTAAAAGTCCTTATTTTTTTGAAGCTTATATTCTAGTGAGAGGGGATTTGGAACAGACAAAAAGATAAGTAAAATACATAGTAAGTCAGGGAGTGAAAAGTGCTATAGAAAAAAATAATAAAGCTGGAATGGAATTAGGAAAGATCAGAATTCTAAAAGGAGTAATGTACTTAACTTTTTTGATGACCGATGAATGTCCTTTAAAAGCAAGCCTCTTAGATTTTATTTTAGGTACTCCTGAAGCAAACTGTGGAGTCAAGAGCACATAGTATTTGAATACATCTATGAATTAGGTGTCTGATCTGAAGTTGCTTTTAACCTTCTCAACTTTTACTCAAAATTCACCACTTCTCACTTGGTACAATAATCAGAAATAATGTGTGGCTTAATGAAACTTCTCCATTAAAAGGTTTTGAAAATAATATATAAAATTAATGGTTTACAAGTATAGTTTCAGACACTTGAAAACATAGCTAACCTAAAGACCTTCAATGCACCATGAATATGTTCATTCCCAGACTAAAAATGAATCCCAAAATTGGTTTTGATTTTATTTAAAATTCAAATGTCTGATGTCCTTAAATTGAACAAATGATATTTTAAAATATCTGTATCAGCCTCCAACATCTGCAATTGTGATTTGCATTTTGAAATTGGTTGCTTGAAATGAACTAGGATGAGCCCCGCTGCTCTTCCTTTCCTCCCTCTGGTTAGCTAATGAAATAGGAGAGGTCAACCCTTTGTCCTTAAATTAGTTCCCATAAAAATCTTTTTGTACCTTGCAGCTTGTTATGATGTCTTGAGGCTGAAGGAAGTGTTGCCATTAATTATGTCTTTGTTGAATATGGATATCTATTCAGAGTAGCTGAACAGTTTCAAACAAAATTAGCATCCAGCGACACTCGGGCCAGCTTCAGGCTGGTGATCAAGAATATTTTCCTTTTTTTTGCCTTTCAATTTTTTTTTAAATAGCTAAGAGAATACTCTTTGGCAAGTGTATATTATCTAATATATTCAGCTTTCAGTTGCTACTTTTTTCTAGATGAAGATGAGCTTAATTGAGGTTGTTCTTTTAAGTTTGTAGAGCCCTTCAACATCTCACACAAAAGCATCTAGAGGCTTTTCATTTGTCTTGAGTATGTTTCAGATGTATAAATATTATTTACTTTAAACTCCAAATCAAAAGGTGCACCGTAACTGTTTTAAATAAAACTTAGTCAAGACTGAAATACACACACACGCGCCCACACACACACACACACAAATTCAAAGCAAAGCTTCTTTTTTCCATTATCCAATCATTTATGGGCAAGGAGTTCAGTTAACAAATTTTAGGATACATACTAAAGAAACTATTTAGCAATACACTGCAAGCAAGCACTTAATAAAGGACTTTATTCTCATTTCTCCAAAGATAAATATTACAAACCCATTCTACAGCTAAGCTATGAAGTCAGTTTCCTATTTCAGATGCTTGTATATGTTTGCTTGAATAAGATGGGGTAGAGCCTGATTTTGAAAACGTGAAGTTGAGCAGGAAAATGTATGCAGTGCTCTTGTCTAGAGGGCATTTTGAAGAAATGAAGAAAAACATTTAGCTGCTGGTTCAGCTATAAAAACTGGTTTGTAGTATGAAAGTCATGAAGGATAATGAATGGGGCTCCAGTCCTGGGAGGGAAACTCTATTTTGTGAGCATTTAAATCAATACATTGGAAATTATAACACATCCTAGGGAGCATGGAAGAAATTGTGAAAAATAAACTGATTTCTTTTTGTTTTTAATAAAAGGGGAAACAAGCCCCAAGTACTACACAAAGCAGATTAACAAATTAGGAATAAAATTCTTAAACAACCTAGTGAAAGATAAGTATTTCCTATTGTAGAAAAGACTAAGGATATGAATCCCTTTTCCTCTTAAATGAGGAGATTGTTTAATATCTTCAAAATGTTTTGTAGTGATTTTTGTTCTTTCATTTTCCTCCAGCTCCTTTCCTGAATGTGGACGAGAGTGTTCCTTGTCGTGAAGCGCCCGTCCGAGGAAGAGGGGCTAACCTTGTATCGCTTTTAAGTGAAATATACATTTTTTTTTTCATTTTAAATGGGAACTCATAATAACATTGTGTAGAAGGGGATTCCAGGCCCCCTGATTATTACCATGTCTCCTTGAGCTGCGTCTCTGGAAAAAAAAATGTGAAGGAGATAGCCCTCTGGAATGAATACATTCTGTAGCTGCCTGTAATTATTTATTAAAATAGATGAAAGAAATAGGCTAAAAAGGAATCTGCCGCCCATGTTAGAGATAACATAATAAGAGTACATAGAAAGGGAAAATTAACACTAGGGAGGAAAAGAATGTTAAATATGTGTGTTCAAAAACACAGCCATCTCTGCATTGTTGGCTCGCACGCAGACTGACTCCTGGATTTTTTATTTAGCAGGGTGGGCTGTGCTAATGAAAACGTTGGTTACTAATACAGATATGTAGGTCTCTAATTAACATTAGAATTGAGTGGTAAACATAAGCAGGAGAGAATTCCGGAGAGAGACGGAGTAAAAGGGAAGCCAGTGGGGGAAGGCAAGGAGGCAGGTTCCAGAGAAGAAATCGGTCAGTCCTTGTTCACATGGGTTTAATTTTGTCACTTGAGTCAAAATTAGAAACCCATTTTCTAGTACAATTGCTTCTGTGTTTAGGGGGCACTGTACTTCCAGGCTCCTTTTACTGAGAGAGAATTTTATAAACTTAGCACATCATCATCAAACCATCTTGCGGGTCAACTTTCCACTTGTGCCTCTATCTTATGCAAGTACGTTTACAGTGTATTCTAATATATAGGATTTGTCTTCGTTTCTGAAAACAGCTTTTAAACTTAATCCCTCAGAATTACTAATTTGTTTCTTCATCCTTTTCAAAATAGTACTTGTGATTACCTTTCATCAGATGCAAGAGATTTGTTTAGTACAGTACAGTCCTTCAAGAAAGACTGTGTTAATTTTTGTTTTGTTTTGTCACTGCTGTTATCATGGTGCCTTTGATTATAGATGCTGATATTATTGTATTTCTTTTTTTGTAAGTCCAAAAAATATAACTGGAAATGATATTTGTGGACAGTTGTCGTAAAATATTTCAAATCATATTTGACTAAAAAAAAACAAAAGTTACCCCTATTTTTTTTTTCAAAGGAGACTTTAAAGATATGCTTATTTTTTTCTTTTTTATTCTGGCTTTTCCCTTGATATTTGAGTGTAATATTATGCCATGATGTTTATGTATGAAAAACAATGCACTTGCATGTGTTATAGGGAAGAAAGGTTTTTCTATGAAAATAACAAATTTTTCCTTTTTAATGCTTTTAGAAATGATTTATTAAAGTAACAAAATGACTCATTGGGAAAGCCATGTTATCTGTAAAAATAATCAGTGTTTTACTTCCTTTCATACTTATAAGGCTAAATGTAATAAATATATTGCAGAGACCAAAAATATGCATTAGAGTCTTTTTAACCATATAAATAATACTTGTGATTTTTTTAAAGCTCATGTAACTACTTTATTTAACAATTTAGTAAAGCAAGTGTGCTTTTTCTTCCTATTTCATGCTCAGCCCCAAAAACTGTCCAAAGAAAATGTACAATTCGTGCATAATATCTGTCTTTCTCTGTTAATTTATTAGGGAAAAAAAGTATGAATATTTCCAGAGAAATGCTTTGGATTTATTCTTCTAAAAGTGATACATGCTACATATAGAGAGCCGAGGAACTCCATTTACACATGAACAGAAAGCAGATTCCCAGTGTCTATGTTCAGAAAATGAAGAGAACTTATAAAAATGTACAGCTGGAAATGTCATTCCAGTGGATCTCCTAACAGCAAAGTTATTACCGTGTGAATAGCATTCATTAGCTTTACCAATATTGTGCTTCAGTTTATCTGCCCATTACCATCTTAACAAAGTAAATCATTTCTATTCTGCCCAGATCGCATCCCTTCCCCTCCACCCACCCTCCAAAAACCAACATTTGTTACCCATAAACAGGGATGATCACTCAGTGATAAGTATAATGGCTTAAATTGAATTTTCCTTGGAATGATTTAGTGAATACTAGAACACATTTTTACTTTGTTGTTTAGATTCAAGAAGGCATAAAATCTCTGCTATCTATTTATCTTGTAGTTATTTTAATGTAAACAATGTGTCCATTTAGATGAAGTGTTTTCATTATTAAGCTAATTCCAACATGCCTCAGATAGATCATGAAAAGGGAGCACAACTCTTGCTGATGGGGATCCAAAATCTGCATCCGCTCAGCCTGCTGTCAGATATGTCTTCATTAGTTTTTTGTCATTCACCAGTGACAAATTCTGTGTAAATGGAATAATGATCAGGCCTGCCTTGATAATTTGTCTTATCTCATTAGTTTTCACATCAAAGTTAATCAGCAATGTGAATTGTAATTGCCAGAGGAGACAATATGTAGATCATTGGTTAGTATTTTTTTTCTTTCTTTCTTTTTTTTCCCCCCACCCCTGTATGGCATCTTGAAACATCAGCAGGCTGGTTGGAGCAGATAGGCTTGGAAGAAAAATGATGTGGAAGGCATAATAAGCAAGCTGCTCAGAATTAATGAGCTAACCCAATAAGAAAAGAATGGCCAATCAATGTGAGTTGGACAAATATAATTTAGAAATAATTGCTTGATTGGTTGCCTATAGTACACTGATTTGACCACACATGAGGATTAAGAATTAAGATGTCAAAGCAAAAAATAATTTGGCAACTGAGGGAATGTAATTTTTTTCTTTCCTTCCCTTTATGATTGAAAGAGGCGGGCATTTGATATGCTATTCGTCAGAATGAAAACATTAGACACCCTCTCCTTCTCTTTCTGTTCCCCTCACAATGCAGGCCCATTCAGAACACAATTGTGATACTCCTGGTTAGGACATTAAGAAGGTTCCGGGAAAGGGGTTGTGGGGGCAGTTCCCATCTATAGCATTTATATCCAAAGGATGAATGGATTGCATCTGTGCCAAGCTGCACCATCACTTGGAGGGATGGCAAAGTGATAGATGTGAATGTTTGCAAAATACGTCAATTGTTTGTCCTAGGCCCCAAGAGTTCTGCTCATGTCCTACAATTTCCTAATGCAATTTTTCCTACAGCTATTCACCAATTAGTAAAGGGCCCTTGCTATAGTCCTCTGTCTATATTATTGGGAAGGTTCAGCCAGAAGGTAAATTTGCTTTGATCTACATTACACCTAATTGAGTTACCAGAAATGTCTCTATCCCAACATCAAGAAATGTGAAAATGTTAGATTATTTCACTGGGGATTAAACCTAATTTTCGCGTGGTCTGCATTAACCTATTAGGCTGGCTAATCTGCATTGCTAATGTGGCTGAGGCAGCTGTCACAGCTAAAGAAAAACATGATCATGCAATCCTTGAATGAATGATTCCCGGCCTGATTAGTCTTAGTGAAGTTAGCTGAGCCCTGGTGATAAGGAAGGAAAATTCCCAGGTTGCCAATAGCTTTGAAAATTATCAGACTGTAGGCAAAAATATACCTCATGATTCACAGGCTTTGGTCTAAATGCTGAGTTGAGTGACATTATTTAAGACTGACTAAGGCTAACTCAAATTGTCACTCGCATAAATGTTTGTGTTTATTTTAAGGGACTAATGTAATGGATGCAGATTTAAATGCTAATAGAAGCCAGCCAGACACATAAAACCCCAGGCGTTACTCTGTTGGTCTTTTATTAACACAGATTAAATTGCAATGTTTTCTAGATAAATTGGCAAAATCAGAAAGATGCATTGCCCCCAAGATGCTGGATAAGAACAACTTTTTGCAAGACTTCTAGTTTCCTCTTAGATGAAGAGAGTATATTTACACTTTCACTGCTCTTCTTCACTGTTAATTTAAAGAGAAAAAAATAGAAAAGAAAATTAGAAAAAAATATATTTACAAGGATGAAAATTGCTTTCTGCCACATTTGTAAGGATGAAAATTGGCCACTACTGCTCTACCTGCCTGTCCGCTTAATTGAACGGGGTGAGATTGTATTTTTTTTTTTTTTATCCCTGCACTCTGTTTGTTTGGAAGCAGGCTTTGGTGCAATTTAAAGCCTTTGCTTTCTTCTCTCTACTTGATTCAGAGGCAAGAGTGCCACCATGATGGGCACCCTTCAGATGTGGAAAATGTTGCACAGAGTTAGATGGCTGCAAATAGAGCTAGGAGGCCATTTAATCCGATTAGCAGTTCTGCACAATGAACTTGGCCAAGCCATTGTGGACAAAGCCTTTGCTTTATTTGTTTCTATTAGCCTAGAATTAGTTATCAGAAAAGTGGAATTTTACCCCATCAGATTGCCTGGATAGTCAAGAGAAAATAAATGAGGAAATAGACTAATGTGTCAATATTTATCTTTTTACCCTAATTGTCCTCAGAGAGGACTTGTTGAGTGTGGAGTTGGCAGTCTTGTTTGTCTGTGTATTCTTGATTGCTTCTCCCATTGTGTAGGCACCTTAGCCACAACCTGAATGGTAATGACAACTCAAAGACCAAGAAAACTGGCCAGAGAATAAAAGCATTTTAAAGATCAAAGATCACTGCTAAGGAGAACCCCTGATGGCCAGGAAGGAAGGTAGAGCCCAACAAATTACAAGTCATTTGTGACTGCTTTTGAAATACCAGGGAAATGCAGAACAAAAGATGAGAGTGCCAAGATAGGCACTGCTTTTCCCACCCAGGTTCTGGCACATCCTCTTCCTCTTGTTTTTCAGGTAGCTCTGCTGTCTCCAATCCTATTGGGGTACAGCCTTGTTCTTGCTTTTATTGCGTCCTATTGGTTGCAAAGTTTTAATGTTTAAAATATTCTCAAATTGCCTTTACTGATAATGATAAAGTCATTATGGCTAAAACTGCTTGAATACTCACTACAAACCAGATATTATCCTAAGCACCTGACATTTGATTTTCTCCAAGTCCCCTGAGAGGGCTGCTATCATGAGGCCCAATTTTAAAAAAGTAGTTCAGGCCCTGAGAATAACTTGCTCAAGGTCACTCAGTAAGTGGCTATAGAGCCAGGCCTTGAACCCATGCAGTCTGACTCCATCTCTTAATTACCAAAGGGCCCCAGAGTGTCCCTTAAATGTGGTGTCCCAAGTATCTCACTTGCCTAAAAGCCCACCAGAGTTCCCCTTCCTGAAGACTTTCTTCACAGCTGATGATGGATCTCTCTGAAAAGCTGAAGTCCACTACAATGGCAGAAATAGTGTACAAGTCTCTCTCATAGTCCCATTGACTGAGTGTTTTCAATAGCACAATCCACTTGGTGCTCACAGCATTTTTTCATAGAAGGAGGGCTAGAAATTTTGATTATTCAAGTCTCCATTAGGCCTCTCATATGAAGCAACACGAGTTCTGAGTCAGCAATGATTAATCTTGAGTCACACCTGATGTCATGCCTTAGCAATGACTGTTCTGAACTGAGGACAATACCTGTGAATTGACACCCTTTCCCTCATTCAGCTCAAAGGCAACTTCCCCTCTGGTTCTCTAAGATGAGCTGTGGCTCCTTATTCATTACAAGAAGATAGCAAATAGATGTAATCATGCTGTACAGCACACATTGGATTGGCCATAGACATGGAGCCATAAACCCTTCCATAACTCTAACCTATTGTGTGAAGTTAATGGGCTCTTTGCTTTCCAGCTGGTTCTGATAGCATTCCAAGAGGTCTTTGTATCACTTCGTATCACATGATCACTATACTTGTGTTGGGAGTGTTAACAAAGCTATGGTAACAAATTCCTGATATTAATTTTAGTAAATTAGATCCATCTTCTTTATGAATAACAGAGTTTAAAACTCTGAAATAATTATTTTAAAAAATATTTCCTTGAATTCCATATTACTTACAAGTAGATAATGTTCTCTTTCTAGCACTTCTACTGGGCTCATTCTTTCACTGATAATGTAATGTGCCATCACAATGCCAAACATTTTTACCTCCAGTAAGAACGGTAAGAAAGATGAGGATTATTAACGTTAGCATCAATTTCAACACCAGTTGCATACATGTGAGATGCCCAGTTATATCTGATATGTGTATCAGTTCCCTCTTGTTGCCGTAACTAATTACCATAAACTTAGGGTCTTAAAATGTTACAAATTTATTCTTTTATAGTTCTGGAGGTCAGAAGTCCAAAATGAATGATAGAGGGCTAAAATCAAGGTATCAGATAGCCTTGTGCCTTCTGGAGACCCCAAGAGAAAATTCATTTATTGACTCTTCCAGTTTTTAGAGGCTGCAGCTTTCCTTGGCTTATAGCCACATCATTTTAATCTCTGCTGCTGTCTGCATGTCCCATCTGTCCTTCTTATAAAGACCCTTGTGAATACAGGGGCTCCACCAGAGTAACCCAGAATAATCCTATTTATTCATTCATTCATTCACTCATTCATTCATTCATTCATTTGTCTACCAACAAATATTGACTTGTGATCACAGTGCCTGGCACTATGGCTCCAGCAGAGAACAGGACAGTGTTCAGGTTGTGGGTTGTCAAATATAGAGAATGAGCTATTGTGGTGACAGCAGGAAAGGAACAGTCAAGAGAACAGATGAAAAGGGAGCTAGAGATAATCCATTGTGTGGTGGGCACTGATGTCCAGAAATTCTTCCTTGAGAAAAGTGCCATTTAAACCAGGAGCTGAGAGAAATATAGGATTACCAGGGGAAGAGGTTGGGGAGGGTAAAAAAGCCACAAAGATGAAGTGACTATTACAACCTCAAATAATTGCTAGTCTAGAGGAGACATGTGTAATTGCAGTGACAATGATTTTTACTTTGTCTACAGTAGTCAAAGTCAGGGTCCCTGTTCTGAGTAAGCATAAACATTTGTGTTATTTTCAAAAACAGCAATGAATCCCTTGAGGTGGAGGAAGATAGGGAAGCTCTTCATGTGCTCAGTGGCAAAGGAGGCCACTGAGCTTCCTCAGTTTTCCCCTTCTTGAGTCCCCCCACCTCAGCCCTTGTCTGAAAAGAGGCAGCCTCCTGCTGTGTTTATTCTACTCATCTGCAGGGTTAAAGTTGGTACAGAGCCTATTGATTCTGCTTCCTCAAAGGACTGGGTGTACAAGCATTTGTGACAAACCAGCTTCCCTCCCTTCTGATTGGACTCAGAGGTCACATATCTTCCAAGAACACAATATTCTGTACAGGAGTTTCCCCTTATCCACAATGAATATATTCCAAGATGTCCAGTGGTTGCCTGAAACTGAAATAGTACTAAATCTTATATATATTATTTTTTCTAAACATACATACCTATGATAAAGTGTAATTTATAAATTAGGCATTATAAGAAATTAACAATAACTAATAATGAAATAAAATAATTATAATTACATTCTGTAACAAAAGTTGTGAATGTGGGCTCTCTCTCAAATACCTGATTGTACAAAATGTATAAGCATAGATACCCTGTACAAAAGAATGATTCACATCTTGGCAGGATGGACACATCTTGGACAGCAAGAGACTCAAAATTTATGAATTATTTACTTCTGTAATTTTTAACTTAATATTTTCAGACCATACTTGATCACAAGTAACTGAAATTGCAGAGAGCAAAACCGTGGATAAGGGGCTACTGCACAAAGGTTATTTACAAAACCTCAGAATAGCTCTCCATAAGATACTTATATACATTAAAAAGAAAAATAGTGCCTGAGAAGATGACAGCGGAGTAGGTGGAAGCAGTGTCTACTTCCCCCTGCACACAGGTGAAACACCTAGCTGATTTACTGAGGAACAGAGTGAAAAGCCAGTGGTATTTGAGAATATATGAAGATTACGGACCAAAAATTATAAAAGACATTGAAAAATCCGATGGTGAGACAATAAAACCTGGAGCTCTGAAAAGACCAGAGTTAGACCCAAACAGGGGTAATTCCAACAACAGAGACAGTGAGACAAATTTCACTTTGCTACTCCAGAGAACTTGCAAGGTCAGAGTGGTGAACACCAGTAGACCTGCTGAAAGAGAAAATACATGAACAAAGGAACCACCAACAGATAACAACAAAAGAAGGTGAAGGAGGGAGTGGAAGCCACACTACCTCAACTCAGGACAAATATGACTAAAAGGTGGAGAAATTACCCACAACAAACTGAATAAGAGTGAGAGAGAAGCCTCAAAACCTTGCACACACAGAAGAATCAGCTTCAGTGCAACCTGTCCACATCTGCACAACAGAATACAAGATGTTGTGGACAGAGTGATCCTCAGTTAACCAGCTCGAGGGGAGGACCCACCAAATAAGGACCCAACAACAATCAAAACCCAAAAACATACAGAGAGCCAACGTAAGTGACAGCCCAAGACCAACAAGCTCAGGATATCAGGGAGAGTGCACCACTGAATCTCACAGGTCCTCTACCATAAAAGTTCTCACCAGAAACCCAGGAAGTCAGAACAGATAAATTTGAGAAGCTGAAGCTAACAAGAAGAGTCTCACAAACAATGGGAAGACAAAGAAACAATCCCCAAGTGGAAGAAAAGGAAGAAGTCTCAGAAAGAATGCTAAATGAAATAGAGGCAAGTCAACCATCAGATATTGAGTTCAAAGCAATGGTTATCAGGAAGCTCAATGAGCTCACAGAGAATTGCCAGAAAGTACAGGGAAACTACAATGAACTCACTGCAAACTATATCAACATGAAAAAGGAAATAGAAACTATCAACAAGGGCCAATAGGAAATGAAGACTACAATTTCTGAACTGAAGAACACAGTAGAAACAGGCTTGATGAAGCAGAGGATCAGGTCAGTGAGCTGGAGGACAAGGTAGAAAAAAAAACACTCAGAAAAAGCAAGAAAAGGAAAAGAGACTCAGAAAGAATGAAGAGGGATTAAGAGAAATGCAGAACAACATGAAACATAATAATATCTATATAATAGGGATACCAGAAGGAGAAGAAAAACAGCAAGGAATAGAAAATCTGATTGAAAAAGTAATGATGGAAAACTTCCCTAATTTGATGAGAGAAAAAGTCACACAAATCCAGGAAACACAGAGGATCCCAATCAAGAGGAACCCAGAGAAGCCAACTTCAAGACACATCATAATTAAAATGGCAAAATTCCAAGACAAAGACAGAATCTTAAAAGCAGCGAGAGAGAAAGAGGAAGTAACATACAAGTGAACTCCAATGAAGTTAGCAGCTGACTTCTCAGTGGAAATGCTCCAAGCCAGAAGAGAATGGCAAGAAACATTCCAAGTAATGAGAACCAGAGGCCTGCAACCAAGGCTACTTTACCTGGCAAGGCTCTCAGTCAAGATAGAAAGCCAAATAAGGAGCTTCCCAGACAAAAGAAGTCTAAAAGAGTACTGCTTCTCCAAACCAGCTCTGCAAGAGATGCTAAAGCATCTGCTTTAAGGAAAGGAAGGAAAAGGAGAGAGACAGAGAGAGAGAGAGAGAGAGAAATACAAGTACAAAAAAATAGCAATGATAAGTACCTATCAATAATATCTTAAATGTAAATGGATTAAATGCTACAATGAAAAGACATAGAATAGCTGAATGGATGAGAAAGCATGACCCACACATATGCTGCCTACAAGAGACTCACCTCAGAACAAAAGACCTACACAAACTGAAAGGGAAGGGCTGGAAACAAATTTTCCAGGCAAACACACAGGGAAAATAAAAAGACAGGGTAGCAATACTCATATCAGACAAAATAGACTTCCAAAAAAGGGCCATAAAAGGAGACCTAGAAGGTCACTACATAATACTCAAGGGAAGAATCCACCAAGAAGACATAAACATTGTAAATATATATGCATCCAACACAGGAGCACCCAAATACACAAAGAAAATCCTAGAGGACTTCAAGAAAGATATTGACAGCAACACAATTATAATAGGGGACCTTAACACCCCACTGTCAAAAATGGACAGATCTTCCAAACAAAATATCAACAAAGGTATCGTGGCATTGAACAATGTCCTAGATGAAATGGACCTAACTGATATATATAGAGCCCTCCATCCCAAAGGAGCTAAATACACATTATTTTCAAATGCACTTGGAATATTTTCAGAGATAGACCACATGATAGGACACAAAACAAGCTTCAACAAATTCAAGAAAATTGAAATCATATCAAGCATTTTCTCAGATCACAAGGGACTGAAACTAGAATCCAACCTCAGGGAAAAAAAAAAAAAAACCCAAAACACTCAAACTCACAGAGATTGAATAGCATGTTATTAAACAATGAATGGGTCAAGGATGAAATTAGGGAAGAAATCAAAAAATTTTTGGAAACAAATGAAAATTAACTCACAACAACCCAGAACTTATGGGACACAGTGAGGGTAGCCCTCAAAGGGAAGTTCGTAGCAATACAGCCTTACCTAAAAAAGATAGAAACATTCAAACAAACAACCTAACCCTACGCCTACATGAACTTGAGGAAGAACAACAAAGACAGCCCAGAGCAAGTAGAAGGAAGAAAATAATCAAGATCAGAGTAGAATTAAATGACATAGAGACTAAAAGCACAATTCTAAGGATCAATGAATCCAGAAGCTGGTTCTTTGAAAAGATAAACAAAATGGACAAGCCTTTAGGCAGGCTCATCAAGAAAAAAGCGAGAACCCAGATAAACACAATCAGAAATGAAAGAGGAGAGATTACAACTGATACCACAGAAGTACAAAGGATTGTAAGAAATTACTGCAAAGAACTGTATGCCAAGAAATTTGAAAAATTAGGTGAAATGGACAAATTTCTAGAAAAATATAATCTTCCAAAACTTATTGAAGAAGAGGCAGAAAGCCTGAACAGACCAATAACAGCAGATGAAATTGAAGCAGTAATAAAAAAAAAAACTGACACAAAAAAGCCCTGGACCAGATGGTTTCACAGGAAAATTCTACACAACATTTAAGAAAGAGCTAACCCCTATCCTTCACAGACTATTCCAAAAAATCCAAAATGATAGAAGACTCCCAAACTCTTTTTATGAGGCCAGCATCAGCCTAATCCCAAAACCAGTTAAAGACACAGAAACAAAAAAAAATTTCAGGCCAACATTGCTGATGAACATAGATGCTAAAATCCTCAACAAAACATTGGCTAACTGGATCCAGCAATACATTAAAAAGATCATCCACCATTCCCAAGTGGGATTCATTCCAGGGATGCAAGGATGGTACAATATTCAGAAATCAATAAACATAATACATCACATAAACTAAAGCAAAGACAAAAATCACACGATCATGTTAATAAATGTGGGAAAAGCATTTGATAAGATGCAGCACCTATTTATAATAAAAAACACTTAGCAAAGTGGGAACAGAGGGAGCACTACTCAACATAATAAAGGCCTTATATGAGAGACCTACAGCCAACATCATACTCAATGGGCAAAAACTAAAATCTTTCCCACTAAGATCAGGAACAAGAGAAGGTTGTCCATTTTCACCACTTCTTTTCAACCTAGTATTGGACATTTTATCTGCAGCAATCAGACAAGAAAAGTAAATAAAAGGCATCCAAATTGGAAAGGAGGAAACAAAACTGTCATTGTTTGCAGATGACATGATAGTGTACATAGAAAATCCTATAGACTCCACCAAAAAACTGCTCAACTTAATAAATGAATTTTGCAAAACACCAGGATAAAAGTCAATATTCAGAAATTGAAGGCACTTTTGTATATCAACAATAAAACAGCAGAAACAGAAATCAGGGTAAAAATCCCATTCGATATAGCAACAACAACAAAAAAATTAAGTATCTAGGAATAAACCTAACCAAGGAGGTAAAAGACCTGTACTCAAAAAACTACATAACACTGAAGGAAAAATTCAAGGAAGACACAAACAAATGGAAACAAATACCGTGTTCATGCACTGGAAGAATTAACATCATCAAAATGTCCATACTACCCAAAGCAATTTACAGATTCAAAGCCATACCTATTAAAGTACCAATGGCATATTTCACAGATATGGAACAAACACTTCAAAAATTTATGTAGAATCATAAATGATCCCAAATAGCTGATGCAATTTTGAGAACAAAGAGTGAAGTAGGAAAGATCACAATACCTGATACCAAACTCTATTATAAGGCCACTGTAGTCAAAACAGCTGATACTGGCATAAAAACAGACATGTAGACCAATGGGGCAGAACAGAGAGACCAGAAATAAACTCAAGTCTCCATGGTCAATTAATTTTCAACAAAGGGAGCAGCAGCATAAAATTGAGTAAAAATAGTCTATTTAACAAATGGTGTTGGGAGAGCTGGACAGCTATGTGGAAAAAAAATGAAACTTGATCACCAACTTACACCATACACAAAAATAAATTCAAGGTAGATAAAGGACTTAAATATAAGTCGTGACACCATTAAAGTCCTAGAGGAGAACATAGGCAGGAAAATCTCAGATATTTTACATGGCAGTATTTTCACTGACATGTCCCCTAGAGCAAGAGACATAAAGGAAAGAATAAACAAATGGGATCTCATCAAAATAAAAAGCTTCTGCACAGCTAATGAAAACAGTATTAAAATAAAAAGAGAATCAACTGTTTTGGAAAACATTTTTGCCAATGATACCTCAGACAAAGGCTTAATCTCCAAAATATATGAAGAACTCACAGGACTCCACTCTAAGAAGACAAGCAACCCAATTAAAAAATGGGCAAAGGACTTGAACAGACACTTCTCCAAGGAGGATATACAGAGGATCTAGAGACACATGTAAAGATTCTCAGTATCACTAGCTATCAGAGTGATGCAAATTAAAACCACAATGAAATACCACCTCACACCAGTCAGAATGGCCATCATAAACAAAGCAACAAACAACAAGTATTGGAGAGATTGTGAAGAAAAGGGAACCCTAGTGCAGTGTTGGTGGGATTGCAGACTGGTACAACCACTATGGAAGACAGTATGGGATTTCCTCAGAAAACTAAAAGTGGATCTGCCTTTTGACCTGGCAATTCCACTGCTAGAATTATACCCTAAGAATCCTAAAACAACAATCCAAAAGAACCTTTGCACTCCAATGTTCATAGCAGCACAATTCAGATTAGCCAAGTGGTGGAAGCAACCTAGATGCCCATCAGTAAATGAATGGATCAAAAAACTATGGTACATTTACACAATGGAATTCTATGCAGAAGAAGGAAAGCAGGAGCTCCTACCATTTGAGACAGCATGGATGCAACTGGAAAGCATTATCATAAGCGAAATAAGCCAGGTGATGAAAGACAAATATCGTATGATCTCACCTTTAATAGGAACCTAAACAACAAAACAAACAAACAAGCAAAATATAGCCAAAGACACTGAAACAGAGAACAGGCTGACTGTGACCAGAGGAGAGAGGGAAGGGAATTTCAGGGGAAAAGGGGAAGGGTTTGCAGGAACAAGTATAAAGGACACATGGGCAATAATAGGGTGGTGGAAACAGGAGGGAGGTGCGGAGGACTGGGGTGGTGGGGAGGCATGGGGGGAGGTAGAAAACCATACTTGAACAACAATTAAAATTTTTAAATAATTAATTAATTAATTAATTAAAAAAGAAAAACAAAAATAGTAAACTCACAGTGAAGAAGCATGTTTATTAACTCCTTAACCAAGTAAATAGAATTATCACATCCAGTAATGACACGACTTGACATCATGCACCTCTTAATAAAATACAATGAAAATGATATGACAGCCCTCCTGGAATCTTTCTGTCCAAAATTCATCCTCCCAATATAATCATGAGGAAACATTACACAAACTCAAACTGAGGGACTTTCTATAAAATAGCTGACTTATACTCTTCAAAACTGACAATATCACAAAAGACATATATAGTCTTTATCTTTAAAGGTTTGTCTATTCTGGATATTTAATCATATAATATGTAGTCCTTTGTGACTGCCTCCTCTCATTTTGCATGTTTTCAAGGTTTGTATTGTGTGTGAGCACTTCATTTCTTTGTATTACCAAATAAAATACTCTGCTGTATGGATAAATCACATTTTTTAGCCATTCATCAGTTGATGGGCATTTTGGATTATTTCTACATTTTGGCTATTATGGATATTGTTGCTATGAACATTCATATATTGGCTTTGGTGTGGACAAAGTTTTTTTTCTCCTGGATATATACCTAGTAGTTGAATTGCTGGGCCATATGCTCACTCTATTTTTAACTCTTTGATGTATTTATTATCAGGCCATTTTCCAAAGTGGCTGCACTACTTCATATCCTACCAACAATGTATGAGGGTTTCCATTTTTCCACATTCTCATAACACTTGTCATTTTTATTTTTAATTTTAGCATTCCTAGTAGGTTTGAAGTGATATTTCATTTTGGTTTAGATTCTTAATATCATTCTTAAATTTTTTCTCTAGTTTTAAATTATGTCAAAATAGAAAATGAAAAGAAATGTCCTGTACCATATTACTGCACAATGAAAGACCTTTGGAGAGAAGTTTTATCTTTTTTTAAATCTAAGCTGATAAACTGACAAATAAATCTTGAGGACAAGAGTGACTTGAGTTCTAGAAATCCGGTATTTCTTAGGTTCAGTGTTTCTATTCATTCACTCAGAATTTTTTTATCAAGTTGCAGTTAAAATAAGTTAATAATAAGATGAATATTACTTGGAAATGTGTACTGCTGTCCTTCTCATACAAAAGTGAACTGTTTGAGAAGCTCCTTTCTAGTGGTGACTGAAAATAACACATTCACCAGTGCAATAGACTCATACTAAGTACCAAAGGCTATATTTACCTGGTCCAGTAACTTACCACACTCAGTAGTGCATTTATGATCAGAGCTATCATTTGGTTAAGTTTACAGTAGTTCATTGTCATCTGCCACAATCCATCTGGCCTTTGCAGAAACTCATACAGGTGAATTCAATTAGAATGTATTGGGGACCACCACCCTTGCATTTTTAAAGCCTTTGAAAATGATGTAATTTATGATTTTATATTGACAGCATAGGGGAGGAACAATTTCAAGGGCTTCCACTTGAATCTTCCTTCAATAATATGTCTTAATCCACATAGCATGGAATCAATGTAAGAATTTTTCAGCTGCTAAAGCTCCCCATCTTGATTATGCATTTGAGTACTGGCAAATCCAATGGAAACAATATGAGGGGGGCCATAATTTAATTTGTCACCTTATCAGCATAAATCCCATTCTAGTAAGGAGCTACATGCTGTTATATCTCTTGGTATCCCTGTCAGCCCAGATGTATATCAAATAGTTCTCTAAAATCTGAGTATTTCCTTTTCTCTAATGAGCAGTTACTGCAGAACATGACCAATGCAGGTCTAATTGACTGAAAACCAAGTAGGATACAAAGAACATTTGTAGAAAACTGTGGAGTAAACTAAAAACTTCCAGACCCATAGAAAGAACATGGACTTTGGACCCACACATATCTGGGTTGAATCAGGCTCAACATCATCTGTAAAGAGAGATTGTTAATGCCTACCTTGCAGGAACATTCCAAGCAAATCCAAAAAGCAGACGGGCACAACACAGAGCATGTCCTCATTAAATAAGTGGCTGTTTCTATTAATAGTACCAATGGGTGTCTCATTGACCATGGTTTATTGTTCATGGGACACGTGAATGTTCATGGAGTACAGTCTTAGCCAGTTGAATTTTAAGAGTTTTATGAGTAAGGGATAGTTTTACCTAGAACTCTGAGTTAAATAACAATGAATACCTACATATAATAAAGAAAGTGTGTCTTTGGGAAAACTGAGTACCAAGGAGCGAGAACATAGTCTGACATGATATGGTAATAAAAACAAGAAACCAAACTTATATACTACCTTAATTTGAATCCTGCAAAAGCAGAGCCTGAGTTGGGAATGTGGGTATTGGAAGTTTATTGGGGGGAGGGGGTGATTCCAAGGAGGAAATGGGAAGAGTTTTGCAGAAAAATCTAGTAAAATGTATGTTAAGATTCTCACTACTGTGGGAACTGAGTCTCAGTTCTGCTGGGAAATCATGTAACATGCATTTCTGTATTGTTCCCTCAAGAGACTAGAAGTTGATAATTTTATCTTTTAACTTATACCAGCTATTTTATTGAAGGTTACCCCTGGAATCATTGGTTCCATCTTACTTGAGGGCACCTGTGGCTAAACATAGCTCTGAGAACCCTTACAAGGCAGATAGACCTTTGTGATGGGTCCTTGAAGTGGGACACTGACACAATTTAGGAGATACCACAGCTAAAATCAGATGCAAGCTTAGCATATATTCCATTAAAAAGGCTCCTACATACATTCTGTGTCTTCAGATCTCATTATTATTCCTTGGTTACGTCACTGAGATGTTTTGTTTTGTTTCTAATTAACCTGATTTAACCCATCTGCAGTGGTCTCATGGGAGCCTGTAATGATTTTGCATTTGTTATATGGCTTTCTGGCATTTACTTTGGAAGACACCTACCATAACAGCAAGAAATTGCCTCAGAATCTTTTAAGCATTATGGCCTTTCCTGATGCACAGTCACCATGCAGAAAGCATAGGGTGATACATCCAACACCTACTATTTGGCTTTGGAAGAGTGTCTAAAGGAATTGGGTTCCATAAATATAGCATTTTGGCAGCTTGGGACAGCTATAACCTTGTGTCCATAAATGTTATTTTAATTTAAGAAACATTCTGCCTATTTTCTTTTAGCTGATAAAAAGTCTTCTTATATTATGAATAAGATCCAAAGCATATGTGAAAATTCATTTGATTCTACTTCAGAAACTACCCAATTTCCCATTTTGGGCCTTTGTACAATGGAAATATCTTTATTTTAATTGATTCTAGAGAGAATTTTAATCACCCTTTAGTTTGGACCTTGTAGCTACATGAGGTGAAAGAGGTATTATAGTGATTGGTTCTCTTGCTTCTTGGTGATCTCCCTGCGTTCACTCCAATTCCTTAAAAACCTGGGCCTATAGGATGTAAACAAAGGGTTGGAGATGAGAAAGGAGGTTGAAGCCTCCATATCAGCCCAGTTTCCCCCCTGATTACTTCCTCCCTCAAAAACAAACAAAAAAAAATTGAATTTCTGTGAATGAAACTGTGAAATGTTCTGAAGAAGCTATTAATAATATGAGCTGTAGTTTGAGGTTTACTTTTATAATTTAGAGAATGTTATTTTTGTCAGAATGTAAAGTACACCTAAAATCACACAAAGAAACGCATCCTTCTTCTAGCATAATTTTCTTCCTCTTTAAGATTTGGAGTCTATTTCTTAGGACTGTTTGATTGCTAATGACAAAAACCCGACTGAAGCTGGTTTAAAACACAAACAGACCCTATCATACCGGTTCTTGGGTGTTTTATGAGAACTAGTCAGCAATGTAGAGTTGTGAGAAGAGCTGGATTCAGGAACAACCATAAATAGATCCAGGAACACATTAGTCTTCATCTCTTGGAAGTGTCCCTCTTGAACATCTGAGCCATTCTATATATATATATATGTGTGTGTGTGTGTGTGTGTGTGTGTGTGTGTGTGTGTGTGTGTGTATATGAATTTACTTCTGTCACTCTGGCCCATGAGGTAAAATTTTACAGCCTTGGATAATTTTCATGTGTAATGTAACAAAGCTCAACCACCAAGAGGAAGGCGGACATTTCAGCTCCAATTTTCTGGAGAAAGACTTTAATTGACTCACTTTGCATCAGTCAAATGTAGTCAGGGTTTCAATCATGGGATAACACAGTGGATCCCTTTATATCCGTTTTTGGGACCACCCTACCTGGTCTCAGGAAGCTGTAACCCCCCATGACTTAGGCTGAGTGAGAGACCTCCGGACCAGGAGCCACTAAGGAGACAAAACATTTCCCTGGGATGAACGCTGCCTGTTCTGTGCCAGGCCTTCAATGCTTGATCAGTTAGCCAATGACAGGTAACAATTCTCTAGGAAAGAGAATGAACCTAAGACAGGCATGATCATGAGAAGGCCTCTGGGAAGAGACTTGGGGCTGTGGAAATGAAGGGGTGATCGACATCAACCCCTGCCCCCTTGGCTATGTCAAAGACTGAGTCTTTGTACTTAGATGTCAGAAATCCAAGTCTCCTGACTGCCTTTGTCTTCTGCCAGGCTCAAGCCTGTGGAAATAGCAAATAGCAAAGCGGTGCAGCCCAGACCAGAGACAGCGGACCCCCGGCATAATCAGGCCTGGGACATAGAATATGCAAGATCCTGTGAGATCTGTTTGCTGGAGGATGTTATTGAATTAGAATTTGAAGACACAGGCAGGAAATGAAAATAGGCTTTTAGGTCCTGTAATTCTTTTAAGTGATAAACACAAATTCTGCCCGGAATCACAGCAGGAGTTCTGTCAGTCCCTTTGAATGTTACCTTTGGCTTTTAATCTTTTCTGCCAGACTGTGAATTCACAAACTAAGTCTGTATTCTTAATAAAAAGTCTTCGAAGGAGGGGCTCGAGGCGCCCTCCAGGAGAGAGGGTGCCCATGGCACTCTCCATTAGAGAGAGTGGCCGGAGTTCCGTCCTTATTTCCCCATAGGATCTGATTATCTCTGTGTGTGTATTTTTCGTGGTTTGGCCGAATATCTGCAGCAGGAATGGATACTGCTGGAGAGTATCCATCACGTATCCACAGAGAAAATTCTTTAGAAAAAAAGATACTGTTGCCAAACCATAATTCTCTCTTACTAAGGGGCTGGACCTGATGATTACTAACATTTAACAGTTTTAACATCCCACCTTGCATTCTCTTTTTGACTTAAGCTGATTCTCAGTTCAAGGGAGCCAATGACTGTCTGTTTCCAAAACAAATGTGAAAATCTCCTCTAGCCAAGGGCTGAGCCTGTCATAATGGTGTCAGAAGCATCCCCAGTCACTAATGCTACCAAGTCCCCTCTGTCCCAGGACTTGTCATTCCATGAACTGTTACACATTTAAGCTTACAAATAGCTCCCTTGGGCACATTGTAATACCCACCTGAATATATCCTGCCAGCTGAGGTTGCCTTTGTTCTGAGTCAGAAATCAGTGTCTCCAAGATGGGAGCCATGAGAATTCAGACTATTTAAAATTTCAAGGCAGTACTGCAGAATGATCTTTTATTTTGTTTTTAATATAAAATCAAAAAATCTTTAGTAAATATGAAAACCATTCATTCATTCATTCTGCAGGTCTTTATTACATCCTTAGTATGGGCAAGGCATCATCTAGTTTCAAGTGGTATAAAGTTGAATTCTATGTCACCCCTGCATTTGTGGAACTTAGTTGTCTGTTTACATCTTATCTCAGTCAATTTGGACTGCTATAACAAAAACACCATAGACTGGGTGGCTTAAACAACAAACATTTATTTATTTCTTACAGTTCTGGAAGCTAGAAGTCTGAGATCAGGGAACCAGCATGATTAGCTTCTGATGAGAGCTCTGTTCTTGATTTTTATTTTCTCATGGTAGATAATGGGGCAGAGGGTGGGGATAGGGAAAGGAGGCAAGCTCTCTCAAGACTCTTCTTAAAAGAGCACTAATCCCATTATGAGTGATCCACCCTCATGACCTCATTACTACTTAAATGCTATCACATTGGGAATTAGGGTTCCAGCATATGAATTTGGGTGAGGGGACACAAAATTCATGCCATGCTTTTTGGAAAGACAGATGTAGGCCAGTAATTTTAATAGTGCATACAAATATGCAAAAATAGAATTAAGTTGCACAATGAAGGGAATTACTAACTGAAAAAAGTTAGAGGGCTCAAAGAATTCATAAAGTAGGTGGTGCTTGAAACAGTTCTGTAGGAATGAGAGTTTCCCAGTTTAATAGAGATTTCCAAATAGCATATGAGTGAAGTTTTCTAAATACCACAGGCTTCACACCAAGGGACATTAAACCAGGTGGCTGATGAGGAATCCTGCCATAAGGATTCACACATTTCTCTCTCTCTATTTTCTTTTCTTTTAGATTTTATTTATTTACTTTTAGAGAGAGGGGAAGGAAGGGAGAAAGAAAGGGAGAGAAATATTGACCTGAGAGAGAAACATCAATTGCTGATTGCCTGCCTCTGGCACACCCCCAACTGGTGGCCTGTTCTGCAACCCAGGCATGTACCCTGACTGGGAATTAAATGGATGATG
Source organism: Tonatia bakeri (assembly GCA_004024845.1). Lineage (NCBI taxonomy): Eukaryota > Metazoa > Chordata > Mammalia > Chiroptera > Phyllostomidae > Tonatia > Tonatia bakeri. Next base: position 52,255 of record PVIA01008911.1, read on the forward strand.
CTTTGGTTTACAGTCTGGGATTCAACCCACTGAGCCACACAAGCCAGGGCTCATACATTTTTCATGCCAGATTTAATTATCCTAGTGAGTTTCCTTACTGTATTGGAGTAAGCTAAACTGCTATAGCAAACACACTAAAAATAATATATTAAGGCTAAAATCCAACAAAAAAACTATTTCTCATTCACATTACAATTGGCTGATACTTCCACTCCATGCCATAATTTAGGGTCTTGTGTCCCTTCCATTTCTGCCTCTACCATCTTCTAAGTCTTCCTCTCTGGTTTTATTCAGTTAATGGCAGGAGAAAAATCAAGCATGATGAAAGCATCCTCATCCTTTAACAACCTTATTGCAGAAGTGTCACCCATCACTTCCATTCACATTCCATTGATGAGAGCTGATAGTATGCTCATATTTGTTTGCCAGGAAAGCTGGGAAACGTAATCCATTCCTGATCAACCTCTTCACAACTCTAACAGAATCTTATGTGCAGAAAGTGTTGTTTTTAGTCAACAGCTAACTACCTCTGCCATATTTACAATGTATACAGGGTCCAGTAGAAGTAAGGCTTGCTTTTGTATGGTTGGTAGGGTACATGAATGTCTCCCATCAGATGGACAGCAAATTGAACATTTCAACTAAAGTGGCATATGGTGTGCTTGAGTGTCATGTATTTCTATGTTATAGAATTACATGCTTATTATTTTGTAATAAAAGATTTTCTAACAAAAGAAAGGGGATTATTTGTGCTAGAAACTGTATTAAACATCTATAAAATACACATAGCCTTAAAACTACTGGCACAAAATGATCCACAATATGATTTGAAACAAAGAAGAAAAAGAAAAGAACGTAAAGTTTTAAGTTTCTGCTTTAAAATACATCAGAATGAAGTCTTATTTACTTTCATTTATGCATTTAGAAAAAAAATTATCCTCACTGAGAACAGTTTTTCATCTTTTTTAAGAAAGAGAGGGAAAAAAGGAGAGAGAAAGAAAGAAACATCAATCAGTTGTCCTCTCCCATGCCCCCTGACTGGGGACTGAACAAGCAACCTGGATATGTGCCCCAAATGGGAATCAAACTCATGACACTTTGGTCTACTGGACAATGCTCCAACCAACTGACCACACTGACCAGGATTCACTTATGATTTTTTTAAAATTTAATTGTATTTGGACATTTTTAAGTGAACTTGAAAAATATCTTTAAATGTTCTCTTCTCTGTTTCCCCACCAACAACATACTAAGATTCACTTTTCTCCACAAACTTGCCAGCACTTGCTTGTTGGTTTGTTTATGATGGCCATTCTGACTGGTGTGAAGTGGTATCTCATTGTGGTTTTAATTCACATCTCTGTGATGGCTAGTGATGCTGAACATCCTTTCATATGTCTCTGGGCCCTCGGTATGTCCTCCTTGGAGAAGTGTTTGTTCAGGTCCTTTGCCCATATTTTAAATGGATCGTTTACCTTGCTAGTGTGGAGTCATGTGAGTTCTTTTTATATTTTGGAAATTAAACCATTGTTTGAGGCATCATTGGCAAATACATTTTCCCATAAAGTTGGTTCTCTTTTTGAGTTGCTGGTGTTTTCTTTACCCATGCAGAAGCTTTTTATTTTGATGAGGTCCCATTTGTTTAGTCTTTCCCTTATGTCCCTGGCTGTAGGGGACATATTGGTGAAAATATTGCTGCATGGGATAACTGAGATTTTCCTCCCTATGTCTTCCTCTAGGACTTTTATGTTTTCACAACTTATATTTAAGTCTTTTATCCATCTTGAGTCTATTTTTGTGTATGCTGTAAGTTGGTGATTGAGTTTCATTTTTTTGCATGTAGTTATCCAAATGTCCCAACACCATTTTTGAAGAGGCTATTATAACCCTATTCTATGTTTCTACCTGCTTTGTTGAATATTAATTGACCATAGAGACTTGAGTCTATTTCTGGGCTCTCTATTATGTTCCATTGATCTATGTGTCTGTTCTTATGCCAGTACCAGACTGTGTTGATTACTGTAGTCTTGTAATAGTTTGATATCAGGTATGGTGATCCCTTCTACTATATTTTTTTTCCAAAATTACTGGGGTATTTGGGGTCATTTATGATTCCATGTAAATTTTGAAATGTTTACTCTATATATGTGAAATATGTCATTGTTATTTTAATAGGGATTGCATTGAATCTATAAATTGCTTTGGGTCATATGGACATTTTGATGATGTTAATTCTTCCAACCCACAAACACAGTATATGCTTCCACTTATTTGTGGTTTTTTTTATTTCTTTTTTCAGTGTTGGATAGTTTTCTGAGTACAGGTCTTTTACCTCCTTGGTTAGGTTTATTCCTTAGTACTTTATTTTCCTTTTAGCTATAACAAATAGGATTTTTTCCTAATTTTTTTCTGATATTCCAATATTGGTCTAAAAAATGACTTCAATTTATAAATAACTGACTTTGTATCTCTCTGTTTTGCCAAATTCACTTATTAGGTCAAGTAGTTTTTTGGTAGACTCTATAGGGTTTCCTATGTATGCTATCATGTCATCTACAAAGAATGACAGTTTTACTTCTCGTTTTACAATTTGCATGGCTTTTATTTCTTCTTCTTGTCTGATTGCTGTGGCAAGGACTGCTCTGGTTTGGGATAAGGATGAGGCTGGCTTCATAAAAAGAGTTTGAGAGTCTCCCATCTTCTTGTTTTGTTTTGTTTTGTTTTTTAATACTCTGAGAAGTACAGGAGTTAGCGCTTCCTTCAATGTTTTATAAAATCCTCCATTAAACCGTCCAGTCCAGGGTTTTTTGTGCTGGGAGTTTTTTTATTACTACTTCAATTTCAACAGTTGTTATTGGTCTGTTCAGGCTTTCTGCTTCTTCTCCATTGAGTCTGGAAGATTATATTTCTCTAGAAATTTATCCATTTCACCTTTGTTTTCAATTTTTTTGGCATGTAGTTGTTCATAGTTATTTCTTATAATCCTTTATATGTCTGTGGTATCAGTTGTAATCTCTCCTCTTTCATTTCTGATTGTGTTTATTTGGGTCCTCTCTCTTTTTTTCTTGGTTAGTCTGCTTAAAGGCTGGTTGATTTTGTTTATCTTTTCAAAGAACCAGCTCCTGGATTTATTGATCCTTAGAGTTGTTCTTTTGTCTCTGTGTCATTTAATTCTGCTATGATCTTGGTTATTTCCTTCATTCTATTTGCTCTAGGCTTAGTTGTCAATGTTTCTTCAATTCTTGTAGGTGTAAGATTAGGTTGATTGTTTGAAATGTTTCTACCTTTTTTTAGGTAGGCCTTGATTGCTATGAACTTCCTTCTCAGGACTGTCTTTGTAGTGTCCCATAAGTTTTGGACTATTGTGAGTTAATTTTAATTTCTTTCCAGAAAATTTTTTGGTTTCTTCCTTGATATCATTCTTAACCCATTCTTTGTTTAACAGCATGCTATTCAACCTCCATGAATATGAGTGTTTTTGAGTTTTTTCCTTGAGGTTGATTTCTAGTTTCAGGCCCTTGTGGATTGAGAAGATGCTTGACATGATTTCAATTTTCTTGACATTGTTGAGGCTTGTTTTGTGTCCTATCATGTGGTCTGTCTTTGAAAATGTTTCATGTGCATTTGAAAAGAATGTGTATTTTGCTTCTTTGAGATGAAAGGTTCTATATATATCAGTTAAGTACATTTCATCTAGGGCACTGTTCAACACCATAATATCCTGTTGATATTTTATTTAGAAGATCTATCCATTTTTGACAGTGGAGTGTTATAATCTACTAGATAAATTTGTTGCTATCTATATGTTTCTTGAAGTCTACCGAGATTTTCCTTATATATTTGGGTGCTCTTATGTTTGGTGCATATATTTTTGTAATATTCATGGCTTCTTGATGGATTCTTCCATTCAGTATTATGAAGCGTCCTCCTGAGTCTCTTTTTATGACTTTTGTTTTGAAGTCTATTTTGTCTGATAGGAGTATTGTTATCCGGGTTTTTTCCTTGTCCATTTGCTTGGAAAATTTGTTTCCAGCCTTTCACTTTCAGTCTGTGTAGGTTTTTTTGTTGTGAGGTGGGTCTCTTGTAGGCAGCATATGTGTGCATCATGTTTCTTATCCATTCAGCTATTCTATGTCTTTTCATTGGAGCATTTAAACCATTTACATTTAACATTATTATTGATAGGTACTTAATCATTGCCATGTTTTTGTACCTGTGTTCCTCTTTCTCACTCTTTTTCTTCCTTTTCTTAAAGCAGACCCTTTAGCATCTCTTGCAGAGCTGGTTTGGAGAAGTTGTATTCTTTGAGGTTTCTTTTGTCTGAGAAACTTCTTATTTGGACTTCCATCTTAATTGAGAGCTTTGGTAGATAGAGTAGCCTTGTCTGCAGGCCTTTGTTTTTCATTACTTGGAATATTTCTTACCATTCTCTTCTGGCTTGCAGTATTTCCACTGAGAAGTCAACTGCTAGTCTTATTGGGGCTCCCTTGTATGTTACTTTCTGTTTGTCCCTTGCTACCTTTAGGATCCTCTCTTTGCCTTTAAATTTTGCCATTTTAATTATGATGTGTTTTGCAATAGGCCTCTTTGGGTTCCTCTTGATTGGGACCCTCTCTGTTTCTTGGAGTTGTGGTTTTTTTCTGTCATCAAATTAGGACAGTTTTCTAGTATTACTTTTCAAATGAGTTTTCTATTATTTGCTCCTCTTCTTCTCCTTCTGGTATCCCTATTATATGGATATTCCATTTCATGTTGTCCTGCATTTCCCTTAACCCCCTTTTTGTTAGTTTTCAGTCTTTTTTTCCTTTTCTTGCTTGTGGGGGGGCTCCACCCACAGGTCCCCCCAACCCACCACCACTGGCCACCATGGATGAGAATAAGTTTACCAAGACATGATCTGCTTGTGAAGGAAAGGTGGTCAGTCTCTCAAAGGAGAAGGGCCAAGAGCTTTTATTTTGCTCAATGGGCTTTTATTTGGTTCATTTGCACAGGAATACAGATAAAGCTCATCAATCATTGTCAGACAGTAAGGATCAAACAATAGATAACAAAATACTCTGAGGGCCTATTTTAAGTCAGGATCAGATAGGTAAAGAACTATAAAACTTTGAGGAACTAACTTCTTGCTTGGACGCTTATCATTTAATTGAGAGCATTCTAAACAAAGCAGGTTTCACAGGATTTTAAATATTCTTTCTTAGGCCTAATTGCTCAGGGAACCCGCCCTTTCCAGCACAGGGCTGCACCCACCACTAGCATTGTTTCAGGCTTAGGTGGAGCAAGGGAAGTAAGGCAGCCAAGAGATTAGGAGACTTCTCACAGACAGAATGAGGACTCAGGCTTTGTCAAAGCTGAGGGGTGAGGGTCCATCACCCCCTTTTGCTGTACCCTCCAAAGACCTTCCTTGGGGGCCTCCTACATGATCATGCCTGTCTTAGGTCATTACCCCCTTGGGGAATCTTACCCATCATTGACTAACCAACCAAGCATTGGGGGCCAGTTATGGATGAAGTAAACAGAGCAGAAGGGGTGCTTCTGTCAGGGAGATAAGCTTTTGTCTCCTTAGTGGCTTATGATCCAAGGTCTCTCCCTCAGCCTTAGCCTTGGCAGGGGTTACAGCTTCTGAAACCAGGCTGGGCAGTTCCCAACACTTGCTCTTTTGGGGAGGTTTTTTATTTTTGAGGGGAGACCCAGAAAAATCCAGAATTTATTTATTAAAATATTGTGTATTTATTCTTATGTTTAAACTTCAGTCGCCTTCCAAATACCATGTATTTGATGCAATACACCTATTATGACTTTTTTCCGCTGCTCAAAACAGTTTTTGAACTGGTTGGTTTAAAAGTATTCCCTTCAAGGACTTGTTTTCATCCAGGGAAACAAAAACAAGTTGCTTGGGGCAAGATCAGGTGAATAGGGAGGGTGGGGCAGAGGGATTATGTTGGTTTTGGTCAAAAATTGCTGAACACTCTGTGCAGTGTGGGCAGGTATGTTCGTAAATCACCCATCATGAAATGGGCTAATATGTTGAAAAAGTTCTCAAAAAAATATTTCACTGGGGCAAACACAGCCTCCCACAAGACCAGCTGGTACATGGATACCGATGGGTTCCCAGAACACTCACCTAGAGGGGATTCCTGTATTACAAGGACCTACCCTCCAGAAGATAATTCCAGCTTTTGGCAGGGGTGGGGGGGTCCTTCTTGTATCAGTTCACTATTCTTTGTGAAGATCTTGAAACTTGTCTAGCTTTGAATCCTACTTTCAGTTTCTTCCCTGCCACCCCTCTCACCCTTTTTTAACCTACCTAAGACTTCTCAATATTACCTCCTGTAAGCTTCATTCCCTGACCAAATCTGGTAGCCATCCTGGACACCCTGCTATTTTCAAATATACCAAGCATATTCTTGGCTCAGGGCCTTTGCTCATTCTTTTATTCTGTCTACAATGTGCATCCCCAGGCCTGGCTGGGGGCTCAGTTGTTTCGAGTGTCATCCTATACACTAAAAGTTTGCAGGTTCCATCCCCAGTCAGGCCACATACCTAGGTTGTGAGTTTTATCCCCAACTGGGGCACATAGAGGAGACAACCCATCAGTGTTTCTCTCTACAATCAATAAACACATCCTCTGGTGAGGATTAAAAGAAAAAGTTTTTCTCCAAGATATCCAAATGGCTCAAACCCTTGCTACATATCTCTGCTCAGATGTCACTAACCAGAGAGGCTTCCCTGACCTCCCACAGCTCCTATGATCTTATCTTACTTTATTTCTCTTCAGGGCATTTATCCCTTACATATGATGTTCATATATTTAATACCTGTGTCTCTCCCCACCAGAGCATGAGGCAATGGCTCTCGTCTATTTTGTCCTCTGAGTACCCCCAGGTCCTAGAAGCACCTGGCAGATAGCAGGAACTCAATATATCTGTAGAACTAATATATGAATACAGCTCTTCCTCACCTTTGAAATTCCATATTACCATATACAGGCTTTATACAGCTTGTCTTGATTTGTCTTCTTTTTTTCCTGTCTCTCTTACTCTAAGCAGACACAAACAACACATTTATTTCCACAAATATTTATTGAGTGTTTATTGTGTACCAGACTGTATGCCTCCAGCAGCCTGGAATATTAACTAAAAAGAGAACTGAAGGAGAAGTCCTAGGTTAATCCTGGCTCAATCACTAGAGCAGTAACCTTGGACAAATCCATTTTTGTCCCTGGGCCTCAGTTTATTCATATGTAAAATGAGGAGAGCTATATTATCTCAAGTCTCTCCTGGCTCTAGTGTCTGTTAAAATTTATAAGAGATAAAATTTGTCCCAGCCCAGTGCCTCACCCATTACAGGCACTCAGTAAATATTTGATTTCTTTGTAGCTGATTCTCCTGTTACACAGGAATTGGAGTTGTCCTGGAACAGTTTGGCCAGAACAAGTGAAAGTTTAAGTCCCACTCCCTTCTGACTCCCCATTGGTTGGCAATCTCATTCTGGTTGTTTGTGATACAGAGCGATGAAGTGCTACATTTGAAGTTGGAAAATATGAATTCTGACCACCACCATTAATTTGGCTATGGAACCTTGAGGTCATTCCTGAACCTTAGTCTCCTCCCCCCTAAATAAGCCATATTGACTTTCTCTCAGCTCTTCAAAGGTACTACAAGACTTCCCACCTCAGGGTCTTTTTATGTTATCCCCTCTGCTTTTGCCCTTTTTGCCTTTTTTTTTTTTTTTTTGCTGCACTAATTTCTACTTAGTCTCAGGGGTAGCATTAACATACTTTTTAAAGAAAAGTATTCTCTATCCACTCACCTCACCCCTGGTACACTCTTGTTACCTCCCTATTTATTTTGAATTATTAGAGCATTTATCTCAATTGTTACCGCAATTATTTACTGTCCATCTCTAGGGCTGTGAGTACCACAGAGGCAAGGAATGTCTGTTTGTTCATCACTATACTCCTCACTGATTGGCTAAGTGTGTGGGACAGAAATAACCAACAAACACTGTAATGGAAGAACGTATAAACTAATGCACCTAGAGGCTTTAATGCTGCTATACAGCTTTTTGGTTCAGTCAGAGAAAACCCTAATAAACATTTGCACTCTAAGATCTTTCACACGTTTCTGGGAATCAAGGTTCAAGACAGAGAACCTATATTACACAGAGGTTAGAAAAAAATCATCAAAAATCAGAGATGAAGAACTCTGGAAGCAGAAAAGAAAAGAAAAGAAAAGAAAAGAAAAGAAAAGAAAAGAAAAGAAAAGAAAAGAAAAGAAAAGAAAAGAAAAGAAAAGAAAAGAAAAGAAAAGAAAAAAGAAAAGGGACAGGGTGCATTTCTCCCCCAAGTCCTCTTTCTCTAGAAGCCTATTATCAAGAATGAAGAGAAAATCCCATGCTCCATGGTAAGGAAGTGACTCATTGGTGGCCTGGTTCTTATATTCAGGATGGATGAAGTGACTGTCCACAGGCTGAAAGCCAGGAAGTGGGGGCAGATATCTAGGACAAGCTCCCTCTTCCACTATTCCCTCCTGACACCTCTAGAAAGCTTCTGCACGCTGACTCTGGTTGACTAACAGACTGGGCCACCCAAATAGGTGTCTGGGAAACACAGGCTACAGAAAGTCCCAGGTACCAGGTGGGGGGCAGGCCAGGAGGGCAGGAAGCTGCAGGGTGACTAAGAGAGGACTACAGGCCCAGCTAGCCTAACTGTGATGCTACCCTTCATCCTTGGACAGCTCTTCCATCCAGGAGGTGTTTTGCCACATTTCTGGTTTTGGACAGGCCAAGGGAAAACCCAGGACCCCAGAGGCCCTACTTTCCTCAGGAAAAATGCTATGGTATCTCCTTACCCCCAGTCAGTCTGTGCCTTAAACCCCAAGGGAATCTGCACCCCTCCTATTTCCTGCAAAGAGCCCTGAGGCACCCGCAAGAAGTCTTGGATCCTGTTGGGAAGTCATACTTTCCTCCATTTTTTACAGAAAACCCAGAACCCTGGGTAACTTTCCATCCCTTCATAACTGCCCCGAACCCTGAGGTTCCTGTACTGTCTATAATCCACAAGAACCCAGGTCCCTCAGCTTCCTTACAAAGGTTTTAATTTGAGGATTTGCAGGTGCCAAGTCCAACAAAAAAGTTGGCCCCCTGGCAGAGCCTGCATCTCTTCCTCGCAGGAACCTCTAACTTAAGGGAAGCCACCCCACCTGCCTGCCCCTTGGAGCCCTCAGTTTCCAGCCCCTCAATTTCCATAGTCCCACAACCTCTGAGTCTCTGGGAGCAATGCACTCACTCCCCAAATTCTTCCAAGGAGTCCTGATGCCCCTGAGAAGCCAGGAGCTCCTATCAGTCACCCTGGGGCCCAGCTTCCTAGATAACAACAGGACAGGATGGTGCGGCTCTTCCTTACCGCCTGTGCAGCCATGGTCCTAGGGGTGCGGATACGGGGAGGAAGAGGCAAGTGGCAACTCGCAGCTCCTGCAGCCTCCTCAGGTGCAAGAGGACGCCAGCCCCTGGCACCAGCAGGATGCACCCGGGAGGGGTTTTTTTTTTACCTTGAACTCTAGCTCACTTATTCAGTCCTCTGCTTCACCTAATTTGCTTTTGATTCCTTCCCCTGTGTTCTTCAATTTGCAAATTGTATTCTTCATTTCCTCTTGGTTGATTATTTCTGTGTCCTTTTTTATGCTGATATAGTTTGCATTAAGGTTCTTGTAGTTACCCTGCAGTTCTTGGTAATTCACACGTAGCTCATTGCACTTCTTTATAACCATTATTTTGAACTTAACATCTGATAGTTGATTTATTTCTATTTTATTTGGCATTCTTTCTGAGGATTCCTCCTTGCCTTTTAACTGGTGGCTTTTTTTTTTTTTTTTGTCTTCCCATTATTTGCAGGACTCTACTTGTTTGCTTCTGCTTCTTAAATTGATCTGTTTTGACTTCCTCACTTTGTGCTATGAAATTCTATGGTAGGAGGCCTATGAGATTCAGTGGTGCAGTCTCCTTCATCACCTGAAGTTGATGTTCTTGGGATGCCCATTATGCCTTTTATGTTGGTTCTCTGTGTGTAATTTGGTTTTGATTGTTGTTGGGTCTTTCCTTTGTGGGTCCTTCCCTTCAGCTGATTGACTGAGGGTCACTCTGCCCACCATGTCTTGTGTGCTGTTGTGCAGGTGCTGTCAGAATAAAACAACGAAGCCCAGGAAACAAACCCACATCCACAAATACCCTCCCCACACACACACACACAATACCATGATCAACAGCAAATGAACCAGTATTAATAAGGGTATATAAAGATTGAGACTATTATAAGATAGGATAGCAGATATGAGATGACCTACTGAAAGAAAAATGATTTTGAGGAGGTAGAGGGAGGAGCATTAATAAGAGTTGGGAGTTAGAGCAATGGAAAGAGAGAAAGTAAAATTTACATCATGAATAAAAAAGGGAAGGAAGAATGTAGAATGGAGTAGTAGAAGGGAAGTGTATAGTGTTAGGTTTAAAAAGAAATTAAAATAATATAAAATAAAATAAAGTGAGAAGTAGGAAGGAAAATAGTAAATAATTCATAAAAATATAACAGCTAAATTGGAGAGAAAAATTCACTACAGTACTATCAACAATAAATGAGCTAAAATTAATATAGGTGTTATGGGAATAAGAGGGAAAGAAAAAACAAAGAACAATCTAAGAGAGTTTTACAGGAATGGGAAGTGATTTTGAAATGGTAGATGAAGAGGAAATACTAAGAGTGAGGAACAAAAACCAGGCTAAGACAGGGAACAATTAAAATTTAGGAGGTAAGGAAGAAGAAAAAATTAAAAAAGGAGAATAAAGCAAAATAAAGGGGCAGAATGAAAGAGAAATAGAAAAAAAGTCAAGAAAGTAAAAGCAAGCTAAGATGGCAAAACTAAACTTTGAGATGAAAAAAAGATTAGGAGAGGCAAACAGGTAAATTTGATATTTGAAATACAGAATTAGTAAAGTTCTAGAGATAAAATTGAAAAAACAATGCAGCAACAAATACCCTACCCACAACCAACTACCAAAGATTGTTAAAACTGGAGAGAGAACATGAGTGTTTTAAGAGCAGGGGAAAAGGATGTGAGATAACCCTTGATAAGAAAATTGTTGTTTGTCTGGATAAAGAAGAAATAGTAAAGGTGCAGAATAGAAACAAGCTGTAGCATGAGAGAAAACAAAATTTGAAGTGAAAATAATGTGAGGAAAGAGGAAGGTAAAATGGGCTAAGAGGATGGAGGAACAAAATATATGAATTGAAATATACTATAGTATAAAATCTAGTCACTTAATATGTACAAACTTACTGGAAAAGAAATGAATGTTAAAAAGCTATGCAAGAAGACTACAGTGGATTTCGTCTGGGTAGCCTCTTGTATTTACCACTGTTTTTTTTTTCTTTATGGATCTGCCTCTGTGATAGGCAGGGGAAAAGGATGAGATATAATGCCTATCACAGAGGCAGATCCATAAAGAAACATGGCCTCTGCCTCTGCCTAAGGTTGACCTTGTCTGACCTTAGGCAGCCTGTTCAATACTTCCAGGGATCTGCAATCCCTGGCTGTCTCTTCAATTGTTAATCTGGTCACTCTGCACTCAGCAGTCAGGTTTGAGCACTATAGGGTGGGGCAGAATCCCTCCTAGGGTGGGAGCTATTGTTTCTCCTCAGGCTCTTGCTTCCTGGAAGGGAGTGGTGTGCCTGACCAGGATGGTTGTTGTATATGGGTGTTGGCTCAGCACCCAGATCCTGGCAGCTACTCTCTCAGTTCTCTCCCCAAGGCCTCTGTCCTCAGTCTCTCCTCAAGTATCTCTAGTCCACTCTGTCCTCCCTTTGCCAGGGGTCTACTTTCCCTTGTTTTCCCCTTCTGTTGCTTATATGGTCACTGTGTACTCAGCAGTCAGTCTTAAGCACCACGGGGCCAGGCAGAGACCCTTCTAGGGTTGGGGCTATTGTTTCTCCTCAGGCTACTACCACTCAGAGGGGAGTGGTTTGCCTGAACACCATGGCTGCTGCCTTCTAGGGGTTGGCTCAGCACCCAGATCCTTGCATCTACTCTCTCAGCTCTCTCCCTAAAGGCTCAGTCTTCCATGTCTCCTCAGGCATCACCAGCCCATACTGCTCCCAGCTTTGCCAGAGCCCAGGATAAACGGCTGCAAATGAAAGTTTATGTGTTGGCCCTTTAAATGGCTCTTGTATCTCTAGCCATCTGTCTCTTCAGTCCTGCTACTTTTTGCTGCTGGTTATTATTTGTGTACTTTTGGGACTCTGGTGCTCTAGGCTGGGAATCCTACCTTACAGTTTAGACCCCATTCTTCTTAGAGGGATCCAAATGGCTGGTTAATTATTCCTCTGGAGCTGCTGCATGCACACACCCACCCAGCCCTCTCAAGTCTCTACCACACTCCTTACCAGACAGGTTGTGACAGAGCTGGTTCTTCTGTCTGTCTGAACTTACACAGCTTCTCTCTGGATATTGTTCAGTTGTTTCTTCTGGGTGGTTTCTCCACAATTAAGTTGTACTTCTAGATTGTCCCTAGGAGGAAGTTAGTACCACTTCCACTCACTCCTCTACCATCTTAGCATCAGTATGGGCATTTTAATAACATTAATTCGTCCTGTCTATGAACATAATATGTTCTAATTATTTGTATATTCTTGAATTTCTTTCATCATGTCTTAAGTTTTCTGATTACAGGTTTTTACATCCTTGGTTAGGTTTATTCAAAGGTATTTTATTCTTTTTGAAGCAATTGTGAATGATATTATTTTCTTGATTTCCCTTTCTTTTTTTGATGTTATTTTAATCATTGTTCAAATACAGTTTTCTCCCCTTTACTCCCAATCAAGCCCACAAACCCCTCCCTCCCAACTTCCCTTCCATTAACACCCTCCCCCTAGTTTTTGTCCATGTGTCTTTTAACTTTGTTCCTGCATACCCTTCCCCTTTTCCCCTAAAACTCCCTCTTCTCTCTCCTCTGGTCACTTTCTGCCTGTCCTCTATTTCAGTGTCTTTGACTATATTTTGCTTGTTTCTTTGTTTTGTTGTTTAGGTTCCTGTTAAAGGTGAGATCATATGGTATTTATCTTTCACTGCCTGGCTTATTTCGCTTAGCATAATGCTTTCCAGTTGCATCCATGATGTTGCAAAGGGTAAGAGCTCCTTCTTTCTTTCTGCTGCATAGAATTCCATTGTGTAAACGTACCATTGTTTTTTGATCCATTCATTTACTGATGGGCATCTAGGTTGCTTCCAGCACTTTGCTATTATAAATTGTGCTGCTATGAACATTGGGGTGCAAAGGTTCTTTTGGATTGTTGTTTTAGGATTATTAGGATATAGTCCCAGCAGTGGAATTGTTGGGTCAAAAGGAAGATCCATTTTTAGTTTTCTGAGGAAGTTCCATACTGTTTTCCACAGTGGTTGTACCAGTGTGCAGTCCCACCAACAATGCACTAGGGTCCCCTTTTCTCCACAACCTCTCCAACACTTGCTGTTTGTTGCTTTGTTTATGATGGCCATTCTGACTGGTGTGAAGTGGTGTCTCATTGTGGTCTTAATCTGCATCTCTCTGATAGCTAGTGATATTGAACATCATTTCATGTGATTTTGGATCTTCTGTATGTCCTCCTTGAAGAAGTATCTGTTCAAGTCCTTTACTTTGCCCATTTTTTAATTGGGTTGCTTGTCTTCTTAGAGTATAATCATGTAAGTTCTTTATATATTTTGGAGATTAAGCCTTTGTCTGAGGAATCATTGGCAAATATGTTTTCCCAAACAGTTGATTCTCTTTTTATTTTGATACTGTTTTCTTTAGCTGTGCAGAAGCTTTTTATTTTGATGAGGTCCCATTTGTTTATTCTTTCCTTTATGTCTCTTGCTCTAGGGGACATGTCAGTAAAAAAGTTTTTTGTGATATATCTGACATTTTCCTACTTCTGTTCTCCTCTAGTACTTTAATGGTGTCACGGTTTATGTTTAAGTCTTTTATCCATCTTGACTTTATTTTTGTATAAGGTGTAAGTCAGTGTTCTAGGTTCATTTTTTTGCATGTAGCTATCCAGTTCTCCCAGCACCATTTGTTGAAGAGGCTATTTTTACTCCATTTTATATTGCTGCCTCCTTTGTCAAATAGCAATTGACCATAGAGACTTGGGTTTATTTCTGGGCTCTCTGTTCTGTTCCATTGGTCCGTGTGCCTGTTTTTATGCCAGTACCAGGCTGTTTTGATTACAGTGGC
>PVIA01008912.1:0-66468 GCA_004024845.1 Tonatia bakeri
AGAGAAGAGAAGAGAAGAGAAGAGAAGAGAAGAGAAGAGAAGAGAAGAGAAGAGAAGAGAAGAGAAGAGAAGAGAAGAGAGCAAAGTATGTCTCTGTGTGGCTCATTTGTTAGTCAAGCAAGGAAAGGTGCTTACTCATGGTGAGTTAATTAAATTGTATTTTAACTGCAGCAACCAAAGAAATATTTGGGGCAGGGGGACTTGTTTAAGAATAGCCTTCAGTGAAAACAGCTGCTTGCAGAAGTGAGGACATGGGGCAATATTAATATTCAACTAAAAAAAAAGATAAACGAATCTGAGAGGTTTCTTGGTTCTTGATGAGCTGACAGATATGTGCGATATTGCTTAGGGTTGTTATTTTTGATAAGTCAATGTTGAGCATGAAGTGACTAAACAATTGGCCTCTATAAAAAGTCTGCATAAAACAACAATATGCAAGAATATTTTCTAAGCTGAAAAAACAAATACAGCACACCCTGAAGTGGAATCTGCTATGTTACAACTGATGATGGTGAAAATATGTGAGGAAGAGAAAAAGGCTTAATTGAGTAAACCTACAAAGCTTGTGAAAATGTAAGATGATTAAAGCCTATATTACAATAAATTGTGTTGAATTTTGTATTTTGAATTTCAGCAATAAAAAATTTTGAGGATAGTTACTGTTTTCTCTCATCATATATACTTTGTTTTATCTATGTAACATCTTTGATTTTGCCTCTTGGCCTGCATAAAGCCTAAAATGCTTATCATCTGGTCCTTAAGTAAAAAGTCTGCATGCTTCTGCTATACAGTGGGGTGCTATTCAAAGCACAGCAGCATTTGGGAATGTCTTGACAATGAAAATTTTCGACCTACCCCACACCTACTGAAACAGAATCTCTGAGGTTGGGCCCAGTAATTTTTTTCCCCAATAAGTTCTCCAGGTGATTCTTCTACAAGCTGATGTTTGAGAACCACTGCTCTTAAAACAGGATTTTAGAGATGAGTTGCATCCCCTTGGATAAATTATTTAATCCTCTGAGTCAATAAAATGGGGATAGTGTCACCCACTTCACAGAATTGTTGACAGGATTAAAATTAAATTATAAAAACATTTTAGCCCTGGCTGGCGTAGCTCAGTGGATTGAACATGGGCTGTGAATCAAAGCATCTCAGGTTCGATTCCCAGTCAGGGCACATGCCTGGGTTGCAGGCCACAGTCCCCAGCAACCGCACATTGATGTTTCTCTCTCTCTCTTTCTCCCTCCCTTCCCTCTCTAAAAATAAAGAAATAAAATCTTAAAAAAAAAAAATTTTAAAAAGCAGTAAAGCTAAATATAATTGATATCAGTAATTCTTAATAAATGGTCATTATTAGTTCAATAGTATACTGGAAAGCCCCCATGTACCAACCCATGAGATAGAACTATTAAATTTTCAGAAACTTTGTACGGTAGTTATCAAAACAGGCATTATTGAAAATTAAATTATATAAACTTAAAATTAAGTTATATTAAAACACTATAAAAGGTAATACTCAAAACTCATTACTAGTTAATTATTTTATTATATTTTATAATACTTGTTTTCATGAAGTTATTATATCTATATGGTAGATACTCTACATTATGGCAGGCTGCATCTCATCTCTTCCCTACTGTACATTCACAGGAAATGAACCACCACCAAAAGTCTAAACTTTTTGCACAGGCACTTTGGGTTAAATATTAACCTGCACACCTCTGGTTATAATTATTAAAAATTACACAGTGAATTCAGTGTTGAGCTCGGTGAGTTTGAATTTACTATGCACGCAGAGATGTCTAATAATCCACTAGATTCACAGGTAGAGCCCAGAGATATATAATTAGGTGCCAATAGTTGAAAGCAAAGATACAGTCAAAATTGAGCAAAAACAGTCTTCAGAGAAAAAGCCAAGTACTGAGCACATACAGAAAAATTTCATTCTGTGACTTTGGAATTTATAAGTACAAGTTAAATTAAGTTAGCAATTTAACTATTTCCACTTATCACTATCTTAATTCTCAGTTTTAACTCCTACAGTGTTTTAGGCGACAAAAGATTTAGGCTATCAATAGATGCAGCAAGAGAATTACATTACTCTGCAACTTGAATTCAGCATCCATATCTTGGCCAGCATGGCTAATGGTATTTCAGGCCATCTACTTAGACAAAGCTAACAAGGTGGTTCAAACCCTGAGGTTGCTACCTCAAGTACATATTTACCCTTTGAATACTAAAGAAAAATTAGTTACATAGGGATGGTTATAACATATTTAAAACGTCAATGACACTAAGTATATTTCATAGTTTCAAAGAATCATAGAAAAAAACAGACTTTAAAATCCATTCTAAGATCTTCAGTTATTATTATCTTTTTCCACAAGAAAGAGCTATTTGCCAAGTTAAATGTCTTAGAAAATATTTTAAATATTTAAAATTTTTTCCTTATAGTTGCCCAAACATTTGGCTATCTAATATTAACATGGAGTTCCCAAAGTAGTATATTTTCCTTCTTCCACCCTAATATTCATGAGTGAATATTAAAATTTTAGATAATTCTTATGGCTATTGTGGTGCCACCAATAGCTCCAGAATTACCAAGCTCAAATTCAGGCAATCTGGAATCTCTGGAGAGAGAACATTTCTCCAAAGGCACCTAGAAATTCCAACATTTCACTGTGAAAGTTAAAACTCTATGGTTCTCAAAATGAATTAAAGCTATTACTGCTTTCTAAATAGTAGTACTAGACACTTCATAATAGGATACTTTCAGGGATAGTGAATTTAGCCTTTCTCCCATATGGAAAAAAAATGGGCATATACAAACAGACATAATGCCAACATAAGAAAAATTATCATCTATGCTCTCTTAGTTAACTTTAGTGATTATCAGCTTACAAAAATATTTTGTCACTCTACTGTGACCTGTAAAGTACAAATAAATGTACTATTTTTTACTATTTATTCATAAAACCACTCTTGGACTTAAAAATACAAGGAAAGAAAGACATCTATATTGCTAAATACATATTTACAGAGAAAAACAAAATTCCAGGAAATAAGAATAAAATTAGAGGCACACATATAACTAGAGAAATTCCAAATTTGCAAAGACTAATAGTAAATAAAAAGGGATAAAACCATTCATCAGTACAAAATATACAAAATGTCATATAAAATTATAAAACCATTCCTAAACTCACTCTGCATGACAGTTATTGCAAAAATAAAAGTTACTATACTAAGTCACAAAGACATGTCAAAGAGGTATGAGGCACTATAGTGAGATTACAAATTATTCTCAGGCAAGAAAACAGCATGTGTCATTCCGTGTAAAGTGGAACATTTTTTAAATGTTAAAGAACCTATGCTGCCACTGGTTGGGTAGCTCAGTTAGAGCATAGTCTTGATATGCCAAGGTTGCAGGTTCAATCTCTGGGCAGGGCACATACAAGAATCTACCAAATAATGCATAAATTAGTAGAACAACAAACTGATGTTTCTCCTTCTCTCTAAAAAATTCAGTAAGTAAAATTTTTTTTAAAAATCTATTCTAATTTACAGATCTTTAAACAGGGCAAGGAACACAGAATGACTATACATAATAAACTGTATTTTCACTTACTCATTATCACTTAGCATTTACAACTGACCTCCATACTTCCTATACCTCTTAAAGCTGTTTTTAAAAATATATACTGGGTAATATTCTAAACAAACCACACAAACTTGGAACCTTTTCTCAGTTCTTAATACTCTGACTGTTGTGAAGTAACAAACTTTTTGACAATTCACTTTCTTAAAATCAACTATAGGCCAATTCTAGTATTTCACTCTTACCTACTCCTGTCTTTTTCAGTGTCAAATCATTCTATTCTTTACCCTAACTACAGGGTATTCCTCAAGATTCTTACCTTGGCCAAATTTTCTTTTTTTTCCTTGTTGCTCCTTATCTTTCCATCTGACTTCAAATATCATAGCAGGGTATTTGTGGATAACTTCCAGCTCTCTAGTTGGAGCCTCTTGAGAACTAAAATAACTGTTAAATACTTTGTACCTAGTTTTAGTCAGTAAATAAACTTCTTTTTTTTTTTAAATCCTCAATGGAAGATATGACGAGAGAGGCAGGCAGAGAGAGGGAGAAAGAAACATTGATGTGACAGAGAAACATCAATCAGCTCCCTCAATTACCTCTGTAGGCACCCCTACTGGCGAGAGAGACCACCACCTTTTGTTTTAAGGGATGATGCTCCAACCAGCCCAGCACCTGGCCAGGGCAGTCAATAAACTTTTTGTGCATAGCTACCATGTGCCAGATACTAGTGTTAGAAATGTATTCAAAACCTAGTATGAAAGTCCTTGTCATTAAGAAACAGATCATCTAAATTACAGACCAAAATGTACAACTCAAAAGGCCCCAAAATAACTACTTATTTTTCCTCTTCCAATGGATTAAATATATATTACTAGGTTGCACATTCTCATTACTGCCAAGGTGATAATGTATGTCTCCTTTCTCAATTCCATATTCAATCAATTGACAAGTAAATCCCGTTCTTTATTTGCAATATTCTATTCCCATTGCCTAAGCCTAGTTCAGGCCATTAAATATTTTCCCCCAAACTACAGTCCCCCACCTTCTGAAGCCTTCTCTAATTTCTCATCTAATTCATCCTGAACTTAATTGACAGATTAATTTTCCTAAGCCATAGATGTGATCCATCACTCCACTATATAAAAATGTTTAATAATCCTTCAGTAGACAAGTCAAATCCAAAAACTTCCTCAGCTCGGCATTTACTCTCCTCTACTATCTGGTCTTTATCTATTAATACTTTTTCATCTCTGCCGCCCATATTTCCTTACCTTTTGCTCCAGGCAAACAAGGCTATTTAATCGTATCTGGAAACTCCTTGAACATTCCCTCTCTTTCCATCTTCAGTTAAGCCATCTCTCTCCTCCCATCCTCAACCTGACTGACAGTCTCCATTCATTTGTATCTTTCAGAAGTTTACCCAACCTTTGATTCAAATAACATCATTTTTCTAAAATCTTCTCTCCATCCTAACTTTATAATATATGTAAAGGCTATTTTTTATATCACTTATACTTTATTTCTACTATAGTTACCTGTGTATGTTATAGCCTTCCTGTTAAGACTCTGAACAATTTGAAATATGAATGTTTTATTCATCTTTGCCCTCCCACAGTACACTGTACATGGCTGATATTCAATAAGTATTAAATACATGTTGAATTTATAATAAAATATATATTTAAAATAATAGTATGGTCCATAAAATTACATAGGAAGTTGCCTTCATTTTCTTATGGAGAAAAATCACTGCCATAAGGATATCTTTTTTAAAAGTCATCTTACTTCTTTTTTATAAAGACAAACTAAAAAAGTGATTTCTCTCCCTAACACTTATCAGACTTCCTTCTGCCTCTTGTAAGTACATGAATAGTTATAAAAACTCCCTTGGCTCAGAATATAAAACTGCTCTCCAAGGTTTCAATTTTACATCATTGTTTGTACCTACTGATCATACATTCAATTGCGTTACCAATGAAAACAGTAATGTAGAAGGAAATGGCTTGCCTGGAGGTGCCCAAAAACCCATACCGCTGAAACAACCCCACTCTTTTTTTAGAGAGGAGCAGTCATAATACAATTAATTATACTTCTCTGTTTTGCTTCCTCCATACCTCCATAACACCTATCAACTCAACTGTTTGTTTAGGGCCCATACTTTCAGGTTAACAAGTTAAAAATAATAGACAGGTTTCAAACAATTAATTCACCAAAGATTTACTGAATATCTACTATGTGGAAAGCACTGTTGGGAACACAAAAATTAATAAGACAATTTTCATCTTCTGGAACTCATGATTAAATACACAATACACACATAAACAGCTCATTATAAAGCAGATTATGTAAGTGCTAAAAAGCTTCCAACAAAGCGCAGAGCTCTATGAAGAGAGAGAAGAATTTAATCAAAGAGTTATCTGAGAAGCTTCAAGTGAGAGATGGGTTTCTATTTGGCCTTTTTAAAGTCAAGCAATAACTCAAGATTTTCAAGATTATTTTTTAGTAAGTAATTTCATTTGCTTTAAGTATTTTTATTCACTAGTACTGCAACAGAATTGAATTTCTCCCATTTAAAAGGTACTGATTTGATTTGTAAGTTAAATTCTAATTAAATGGATTTTTTTTAGCTCACCTTGAAACATGTGGAAATGTATTTTACAAACAAAACTTGTGGCCCATAATTGAGAAGAAAAATTTAGTGTGATCAAGGGAAAGACACAATGTGTCCAATAATCTGTATTAATATTTACTTAAAATCTATAATCCCAGAGAAAGACTACATATAAATGGGCCACCCAATTTTTCCAGAAATTTGTTCATCATACCAGCAGTACATTAAAAGGGAAAATACTAAACAACTGAAAATAAAATTAAGGGCCTTAGATTCATTTTTCATTCATACCACCTCCTCCTGCAACACTGGCTTCTTCCAGATACATAGCCGAAGGTCTGAATCAGACCTTGAAGCATTTGCTTTTCAAAAGTAAGCTCCATTGACACCATTTCTAGATTTAGATACTTCCTTGAAGATTCTGAGTGGCCATGACCTAAGGCTGGATATGCTGAACACTGCGTGACAGATGAAAGGACCACACTCATTTCAGCTTAAAATAACTTGCACAGAGGGGTGAGAAAAGCCCCAGTAGACAGATGCCAATGGTGCACATTTTAAAAAGAGGAAATTGTAAGACAGGAGTGAAAACAAACTGGGGAACATGTAGAAATAAGTATGGTATTCCAAACTGCTACTCTTGTTTTAAAAACTTCTGGCTTTTAATTACATTACAGAATCCATCAGCCGTTTTCATAACTGCTGAATTTAATAGTTAGGCAACAAAGTGGGAAAAAATTTCAGGATAAATTATATTTAGTCTTACAATACCATTTGCATTTAAATATTTCATTAAAATCAACCTCCTGAGATTAATTGTAACTGCAAAGGAACCAAAATCAGATTAATGTACGTTTAGGCAGGGGAAGCTGGGAACGAATAACTAAGTTCGGTAACATGCTACACGGTGCAGTTTTCCTGCTACAGTAGACAGGCGAAGGAACCCAGTAAATGGGTTGAGCACAAGAATACTTGTACACTGTAGTCACCAACCACTAATTCAACAGCTAGCGGCTCCATCCATCCTTCCTCGGGTGCCTCGTGGCCTCTGACAAGTCACCCTTTCAACCTATGAGGCTGTCCGCTCTCCCCTAAAAAAAATAATTTCCGTGCAGGTGGTAAAATCACCTCTTGAACTACTTGCTCGCACTTCCCTGTCTTGGAATGAGCCGATCCCAAGATGGGGAAAGGTCGCCCTGCCAGGGAAGTTCCGTGGAGTGGGCTTTCTCACGGTCTGACCCCCCCCTTGCAGCCCCGCACACGCGGGGCAGGCTCCTTGGTGCCCGGCCACCGGCTAGAGCAGGAGGAATGGAGGAGGAGAAGCGAGGCGGCGGGGTGCCGGCGAGGCGGCTAGGTGGCGAGGTGGGCGGTGGTCAGACCCCGCGCTCGGGACCCTCCGAGACCGCGGACCCGGCGTGCGTTCCGCGAGCGCTGACTCTCCCCGGAGGAAGAGCCGTTGTCTCACACTGGGATTTTTAAGAAATCCGGCAACTTTGCGCGAGAAATGCTTTCCACCCCTCAACAAGCCGAGAAAGAGAAAAATGTCAGGCGATGACGGGGGAGGAAGGGTGACTTACCCATGTTCCTCCCGAGGGTGAGGAGCCGGCAGGGCGAGGCAAAGGACTCCGGTGCAGGCAGCGCGGCGCCGTGTCCTCCCTCTACCTCTGTTTCTCCCGCAGCCAGGGAGGGAACCGCGGGGGGCAGACGCCGAGGAGGAGCAGCAGCTGCTTGTGCTACTGCCGCTGCTGCTGCTGCTTCTGCGGGCGACGCGGCCGCGGCGGGGACGAGCAGCGGGGGGGTGGGGCGGGGTGGGGCGGGGCGGCAGCGCAGCCTGCGGCGGGCGCGGCTCGGAACGGGCCGGCGGGCGGCGGAGGCGGCCTAAAGAGCGCCCGCCCCGGAGCGCGGCCGGAGCGCCCCGCCCTCTCCACGGAGCATGCTCAGTTCCTCCCTCTAATTTTTTTTTTTTTTTCCTGGTGTCAAGCGAATCTGAGCTTGCGGGTGGGCCTGTGTTTGCGGACCCGCAGCAATCCCCGCGGAGGAACTTGGTGGTTACCGCCTCGAGGGCGGAGGGTGTACCCTGAGAAGGACGTGCAGGGCGCTACTGAACCCCGAGCTGCTACCAGCCGACTCGCCCCAGGCTTGGTACCCCGACTCTGCCGACCCACACTGGGACAACGACCTCGTGTTCATTACGGGACGATCCGGCTGCAAAGGCGGGAATTTCCCGAAGGAGAAGACGCCGGGTCGCGTCTGGGGGTCGTTCTGAAAGGAAACTGGGATGCACGTCCAGGCGATGAGGCCAGCGCCTCCTGGAGACAGATACTTAGGGACACCCGTTTTTATTGTGGCCTCTGGGCCCAGTAGAAGGTCGCTTATTATTAAAGGGAATATCGATGAGACAGTTCAGATTGTCCTGGCTGTAGCTAGTTTAAAAACGGAGAGGTCCGAGCCTGCAAGAAGAGGCACCGCTCCAGGATTTCCTCGGGGAGTGTGGGGAGTGTGTCGTCCTCCTTTCTAGAGGGGCGCGGCCTTCCATTCCCCAGAGGACGCCTGAGAAGCCATTTAACAGGGGTGCCGTCGGGCTCCACCCTACCGAGATGTACCCAGCTCCGCCCCACTCCCTTTGAACGACAGGAAAACCAAGGTCCGGATGAGTTGGCTGCTGCCCCGCGGTATGGACTGGCCGCAGCGTCCTCGGTCCGCGGGGTCGCCGATGGCTCCCGGTACCTCCCAGCTGCTGGGAAAACCTGAGCTGAGTGCTCCCCTTCGCTGGCGCCCTCCCAACTAGGCATGCGCGCGAGGTGGGGCGGATTTGGGGTTCTCTGCCCTGGGGGTGAAGGATGGAGGGAACCTTCCATTTTCCGCAACCTGGTCGTGCCCTGACACCTGACAGTTGGAGTGAGGAGTCAAGCCCTGCAGGGGAGAGGGGAGTAGTCAGCTGCACAGCCTGTGGGAGGGAGATGCTGAACAGCTGAATCGAGGTTTCTTTTCCCTTTGCAACTTTTACTCTTTCGATCCGATGTTGAGAAAAAGCGCTTTTTACCCTCTTTATCCGTGGCTCCCTCTTACTGTTAGATCACTTGCCGTTTGTATGACTGATACTACAAGCTCAGAAGTCAGAATGGGCCTTGTAATTTGCTTAGCAGGTTTTATGTGATTTTTCTAAAACAACACAATCAGCGGTTTGGTAAAACAAGGAAATTAACTGCAGAAGTCAGAGATGTGAATCTAATGCACATGACAATCAGGCACCTCACTGTCGTGCTACATTCCTTTCCTTTCTGTGATATTAGGATTGTTCTTCTATTTGCATCAAAATAATCTTACAGAGTTCAGTGTCCTAGGGCTGCTGTAACAAAGTACCACAAACTGGATGACTTAGAACAAGAGGAATGGATTATCTCCTGGTTGAAAAGGCACATGGCTGAAATCAAAGTGTTGACAGGGCTGCACTTGCTCTGAAGGCACTAAGGAAGATCTCTTCTTCCAGGACCCTTCTAGCTTCTTGTGGGTCCTTGGTTTGTGGTAACGTGTGGCATGTCTTTTCAAATCTTCCTTTTCCATAAGGTCACCAGTCAGATTAGGGGCCCAACTACTCTAGTATGAGTTCATCTTTAGTTATGTCTGCAGTGACCCCATTTCCAAGAGTCATATTTTGAGATATTGGTAGTGAGGACCTCAGCATATGAATTTGCAGGGACATGATTCAATCCATAACACACACCAATGCAGACTCCAATCCTCACTCCTTTAAACTCACACATACCCTACCATGTTCCACATTCGTTTTGGACCTCTCCAAAAGACCACCTGGAGCTAGTATTGCTGCTCATTTTTTATCCCTCTTTTTTTCTCCTTAACCTTCATTAATCTCTTCCAGACTTGTTCCATTTTTCCTGCTACTTCTTTTTCTAATTATGTATTGCAATACTTTCTGAAGGCATCTCTCTTTTATTCAGATGTATGAGTGGAAACTAGCAAAGGCAGCTAGTATAGCTTTGTGACCTCCCACCTGGTGCTAGTTTGAGTGCCCTTTTTTTCTGCTTGAATCCACAAGCCATCCCCTCAGCCCTCATACCAATTAAAATCACTGGGCTCTCCAGGCATACTGCATGCAGTGTGAGTCCCAAAGTACTTGTGTGTAAGTAACCATTGTGAGACCTACTACAGTGGTCCCTGCTTATTTTCAGGGGATACATTCCAAGACCCCCAGTGAATGCCTAAAACCACTAATAGTACCAAATCCTATATATACTATCTGTTTTTTACTTCTACATACATACCTGTGGTAGTTTACTTTATAAATTAGGCACAGTAAGAGATTAACAATAACTAATAATCAAAGAGAACAATTATAACAATATATTGTAATAAAGGTTACGTGAGTGTGATGTAGTCTCTTTCCCCCACTCTCTCTCTGCTAACAAATCTGATAACTGAGATGGGCACTAAGTGACTAACAGGTGGGGAGTGTATACAGTGTGGATATGCTGGACAAAGGATGATTTACACCCTGGACGGGATGGCACAATACTTCATCACACTACTCAGAGCACAACTTAAAATTTATGAATTGCTTCATTCTGTAATTTCTCATTTAATATTTTTGTACCTTGGTCGCAGGTAATTGAAGCTGCGAAACGTAGAACCTGGGCTAAGGGAGGACTCCTGTACTGACTGCTACGTGCAGAAGTGGCCAGAAGGAATTCTCATCTCTTTCACATTCAACATGAATTCACATTCGCATTCACATAGTTCCCCCCTCCTTTCTTCTCCTATTATAGCAGTATAGAATTTTTTCTCATATTTTTACTTCATTTTTTTTATTTGAAAGTTGCCTGCATGAGTCTTTGCCTAGCTATTTTCCGTAAAATTTCAACACTCTCTCACTGCATATTCTCACTTCTATATTTTATTTTTTCCTTAGCACTTTTTCCTAAGATATTTTATTGAATGTCACCCCCGTTAAATTTAAGTTCCTGAAGGGCAGAAATTTTTGTCTTGCTTTCTTTGTCATTATATCCAAGTGCCAAAACAATACTAGCACATAGCAAATGGTCAATAAAAATCTATTGTATGAATAAGTCTTTTCATTCTTTCAGAATTTTTGTTCTGAAAGGGGACAAGAATGTTGTTAATATTTTTTATTAGCACCAAGTAAAATTATCCAATGCCATTTATAATGATGATAGCTGCTCTGTTTGTTCTATCTTAGACTCAAGCCCCCCACCGGGTAGAGACTAGTCTTTGTACTTTTATGCACCCATTCACTCAGTAGAGATTTACTGAGTGCCTCCTATGGCCTCTGCCCTCAAAGATGTTTGTTATATGTTAGAAAAATTGCTCTGATAATAGTTTTAGTCATTGATCACATAAATAACTAAAAAAATATTCATCTGATAGCAAAAGAGTTTTCCAGAAATAAATCTGTTGGTGCCTGTGCTCCATGTCAGGCAGTGATGAGGATGTGACTAGGCCTGCACCAAAACGAAGGATGAAATTCTGGCCCAACACAGACATTTTCAAATTCTATCTGAAATATATACGTAGTCAAAAAGTTTCACAGATTTATTTGAATAACCAGTTATTGTTACAAATTAGTTAATGGTTCCCCTAGCTTTGGGGGGTGCAGAGACTATCAAGGGAAATGTTTATTAGAAAGGAGTAGGAAGCATTACATTTTGGCATGGTTTATAAACATACCTTATCGATGCAGGTAACCTCACAGAGATTGGAAGGTGATTTAAATTCTTTAAAGGAAATGTATTGGGAGAGGCAGAGAGAAAGGAAGTAAAAAGAGAAGAGTGAGAGAATGCTCTTTAAAAGAATAGTAGGGAACTGATTGCCTACTCTTTACTGTGATGCTCTGAATGTCATTTAAGAGAATCTCACTGGCGTAGTTAACTGAACTTTGCAGGAATAAACAATGATTTGGCAGTGAACAGTCTTCTGCTTAAACTCTTTATTTTTAAAAGGTCTCAGTGAAATTAGGCTACTCCAGACTGAACAATTGAAAAACCCCGGGCTCCCTGTAACCCTATCTTCCCCACCTCTCATCTACTAAATATATTAGCCATTTTCTAGATCTTATGAAATCTTAAAACTCTTCATCGTCTATCACCTCAAATTGACTACTGTCTACATATTCCACAGAAATATACAGTTTTTGGATGGGATAAAACACTTTACAGGAACCTGCAAGCAATTCATAGGTAGAGCGAGGTATGCATCCCATGCCTTCTGGGGAAAGGGAAAAGATCAGGGGACTGAAGTGGATAAGTAAGAGGGGTCAAATCCTGTAGGCCTCGGGACTGAGGTGAGGTATTGGACGTCATTCTGAGGGCAACAGGGAGTCATTGGAGGGTTTTAAGGTTGAAAATGGCATAGTTTGTGTTTTAGTAGTTGCAAAGTGGAAAAGTGGCTAAGAATGAGCTCTAGACTGGAGGCTGGGAGACCTAGGATACTGTTGTAATATTCCAGGTGCGAGTTGAACTAAAATAGAAACAATGGGCATAGAGAGCAATGGACAGTCTTGAGACATGTTAAGGAAGTGGTATTGCCTTGGTGATTGAGTAGATGTTATATATCATTATTTATGTTAAATTATATAACAGCACTATGTCAGAGGTACAATTATCTCAGCTATACAAATTATAAAATGTGTTCAGAGAGATTAAATAATTTAACTTAGGATCTATAACTAATGAATAAAGGAGACAGAGGTAAGATCTAACCTTTTCTAACTCAAACCTTCACTGCAATAATATAGAGATAAATGTGTTGACGGAAAATATTTTATATTTTTTGTGACCTCAACAGACTAAAAAATAGCACTGGTCTGTAAAATATCTTTATCTGAAGCCAGAGTTTCTTGTATAAGTATTTTTTTTCTCATACTACTTTGAAATTTACAAGTATAAAAGATGAAATTTTTGTACCACTATAATACTTTATTTTTGAATACTTAACAAAGCTACTTTTAATTAGGATATAGGCTCAGTAATTCTTGAAATAATACTCAGCCTATTTTAATTTCAATGGCTTTGCCATTCTATTGCATTAAAAGAGGGTTTAAAAGCTTGCTCATGCTTCCAAAATTCTAAATGACAACATGCAGGAATTTGTTACACATATTTATATGTTTTTAGACCATTTGATAAGTAAGGGTAAATTTTGTTTCCTTTCCTCTAAACTTCAGATGTAACTTAGTCTTTAAAGAGCTCATTAGTGAGATATCAGCTCAGAGAAAAATGAGATCTCCAGTTTACAAGCACTTTACTGAGTTTTCTCACCTCATTTTGTCTTCCACATTTCATTGTAATGAGAAAATAATGCCAAAGGAAAGTAATAGATGGCTTGAGAACAACACCAAGAGACCTAATAGTTGAGGCTATTACGAGAGGGAAAGAGAGTTCAAGACACAAGAATGCTGAGTCTCATTCCATCTCTAACTAGCTCTTTTGGCAGTTAATTTGTCTTTGGGAGCAGTTCGTTTTGTCTCTGACTCTCAGATTTCTTCTTTGTAAAAATTGTGAGAATTTGTCAAGAGGGGAAAGCATGAACTGTCTTTCAAATTTAAGAAATATTTTTCTCATTGTGGTTGGTTCTAATAGAGACATTGAGTTCTACCAACTGAAGTTAACTCTACTCTGCACCCCACCTACCCTCTTAGGCACATCCTCACAGACTTGCTAGAGAAATACTCAGTCTTAAAACATTTCATTCCTCTTGTTCTGGTTATTTATGTATCAGAAACTCTCATGTAATACTAACATATAATACTATCCACATGAGTTAGGTATTTTACAGATAAGGAAATGGAGAGTCAAAATATTTTAATTAATTTGCCTAATGCCACAGGACCAATAAAATGTAAAGCTGGAATTTGAACCAAGTCTGCTTGATTTCAAAGTCCCTGCTCCTTCCATTTTATCACCTGCCTTGTATAAACTTGTTTCCTCATCCCTAAGCTCCCTTTCATTATGACAATGCATGAAAAAAAGACACATTTTAACTTACCCACTTCTCCACACTGGCTAGGCTATCTACTTGGTTTCTTTCTAAAAATGCTTTGTTCTCAGATGATAGGAAATTAATCTAGTAATCCATGTTAATAGGCTATAATTATACTTTCTCTTGTGAAACTCATTATAAGCCTTTTTAAGAATGACCTCTCAGCCTGGATCGGTATGGCTCAGTTGGTTGGGTGTTGCTCAGCAAAACAAAAGGTCACAGGTTCTATTCTCTTTCCTTGTCAAGGCATGTGCTCCCTCACATTCAAGTTTCTCTCCCTCTCTTTCTCCTTCCCTTCTCCTCTCTCTAAATCTAAATAAATAAAATCTTTTTAAAAAGGAATGGCCTTTTAGATAAAAAATAATTAAAAAGAGGAAGTCTGATTAGATTATGTACAGATCAAATTACCAGTAATTGTCTTCTTTCCTACTCTTAGAATTTTTCCTGATCCTCTTGGAGGCTCTACTCTCTTCTTTTCAGGATTCTCTTTCATCTACTTAAAAATTCACCTAAAGTACTGACTGGTGTAGCTCAATTGGTTGAGCGTCTTCCCACAAAGAGAAAGGTCGTTTGCATCCAGCTGGGGCACATGCCTGGGTTGCGTGTTCAGTCCCTAGACGGGGAGCTTAAAAGAGGTGACCAATCGATGTTTAATGTCGATGTTTCCCTCCCTCCCTTCCCCTCTCTCTAAAAATAAATAAAATCTTTTTAAAAATTCACCTAAAACGACCTTAAGACATATTCTAATTTAGTCTTCTCCAACCCTGACTAGTGCATATATAGGTGTTATAATAAAAACTGGCTTGTTCAGGCTTCTGAACAGAAAAGCCTCATTAACCAGCATGTCTATTTATTTATGGTCACCATTAATTAATTCTCGTAATGATCCTGAGGTGCTATAAGATTCTGAAGTATTCAGAACTGAATAAAGTTTGCTTGATGTACTTGTGTTGGTTTCCTATGGCTCCTCCTGTAACAGATTACCAAACAATTATTGGCCTAAAACAACACGAATTTGTATCTTACAGTTCTAGAGGGCAGAAGTCCAAAATGGAGCTCACTGGGCTAAACTTAAGGTATTGGCAGGGCTGGGTCCTTTTCTGGAGACTCTAGCAGAGAATCACTTTCCTTGCATTTTCTAACATTCTTGGCTTGTGTGCTGCTTCCAGACAATCTTACTCTTCTGCCTCTTTCTTTCCTTTACAAGGACCCTCATGATTATTTGGGGCCCACTAGGATAATCTTCCCATCTTGCGATCCCTAATTTAATCACAGCTCCAAAGTCCTTTTGCCATGTAAGGTAACATATTCATAGGTTCCAGGGACATGGACATGGACATTTTGGGAGTTGGGGAGGGCATTATTATATCTACCTCAGTACTCAATTTTAAATTTATTTTATTCTTTGAAATGTATAAAACTTAGTAAGAACCTATGTAGATAGATGATACATATGTGATATGTATATATGAGTACACTTGATAAATTTATTAACTAGTTCTAATAATGCCAGAAAATAGACTTTATCATTTTATTCTTTGTTATTTTTTAAGGTTTTATTCATTTATTTTTAGAGAGGGGGATTGGAAGGAGAAAGAGAGGGAGAGAAACATCAATGTGTGATTGCCTCTCACATGCCTCCCACCTGGGGACCCTGTCCACAACCCAGGCATGTGCCCTGACTGGGAATCGAACCCGTGATCCCATGGTTTGCAGGCCGGCGCTCAATCCACTGAGCCACACTAGCCAGGGCAAGACTTTATCATTTTATATGTGTGCTTTAATCAGTTCATTGATATACATTTTCATCTTTCCAGATCCACCATTCCACCATCCAGATCCACTTTTTAGTTTCCTTTTTCCTTCCGAGAACCTGGTAATTGTTTTACATGTGCAAGTTTTCAATAAACATCATTAACCTGACTCCGTATTCTTAATCATCTCTCTAAGGCATTTGGACTTTTGGAACCTGATTTGGTACAAACCTATTCCTGGTTTTCTGGCTGGGAAACAGCTATAAAAATATGAAAAATTCACCTGGAATTAATTAGAATAAACACTTCGTAATTCTCAAGTCAGCAAAGCAGGTATTAATTCTAAGTTGCTCTTTTCATGTAATCATTCATTTAGTCAACAAATGCTTACTACTAGCCTACTATGATCTAATTCTTGGGGATATAACAGTGAACAATAAAAACTTGTTCCTTCACTGAGCACATATGAGTAAGGAGGACAAACAAGCAAATTAAACAAACAAACATAAAGGTGTGATAAGTACTGTGAAGCAAGCAGGTAAGGAGCTGCAGCAGACAAAAATGGCAGTGTGGAAGTACCTATTTGTAACATTGTGTGGGAAGGCCACCCTAGGAACAGGGCAAGTA
Source organism: Tonatia bakeri (assembly GCA_004024845.1). Classification (NCBI taxonomy): domain Eukaryota; kingdom Metazoa; phylum Chordata; class Mammalia; order Chiroptera; family Phyllostomidae; genus Tonatia; species Tonatia bakeri. The sequence goes on from PVIA01008912.1 coordinate 16,604, forward strand.
ATAAAATGAGACCTAAAACTAAGAAGCAAATCATGCAAAAAGCCAGAGGGGGATCTTTTCAGGCAGAGGGAGGTACAAGTGCAAAGATATTGAGGCTGGAGAATTGTGGCAATGTTATAGGAAATAAAAGAAGACCAGAGTAATTGGAGCCTATTAAGCAGGCGAGAGTACCAAAAAATGAAGTTGCAGAGGTAGCAGAAAGTCTGATGTAGTAAAATTTGGGGCTTTAAGCCCTCTGTGTTATTCCAGAATTTAGAACCAAATGTGACATAGGACTCATGAGTCAGATTAGATGGAGATCAAAATAGCAGCTGTATCACTGATTCTGCTTATTGGAGAATACAGGAAAATAGGCTTTCTGTTACTCTTCCCACGGTCATCATCCTGAATGAGTTTACTTCCCCCGTTGTCTCACGCAGACTGAATTGCAGGCTTTTACAGAGGGGAAGCTATTTACTGAAAGGCAAAAGGTAATTAAGCCATTCTGAAAGAAAGAACCCATGAAGTCTCAGAGCCAAACATTCTCAGTTCCTGTTGTTACCTGTCTCATCAGTGAGATTAGTCTCTTTCTCTTGGGAGAAAAAAAGGGGTCCTAAGGGATGAGAGTGGAGGGGGCAGTTGCTGAGAAAAACACAGGAATATTTCCATGATTTTCTTCCTACAGAGAGAGAATTCTTCCCTCCCTGTGGAATGTACAGAGAAGGGGACAAAAATTACCCTTATACCATGGTATGAGTATGAATTTCACTCTAAGTACAAATAAGAAGCAGTGAAAGGTCTTCAGCAGTGGAGTAACATAGACTGATTTCCAATGTGGAGAGATCACATTGGCTGCCTCGAAGACAAGTGGAAAATAAGCAGAGCTGCTGGTGAGAGACCTGTGAGACCTGTGAGGTGATCCGTGAGGGAGGACGCGGCTCGCGCCAGGGTAGTTGTAAAGGAGAAGGAGAAAAGTAAGAGGATTAGAGGTCTAGAAGCTGAAAGGCTGGACTTGCTGATGAATTAGTTTTAGGGGAGAGAGTCAAGGAGGAATTAAGGCTAAGTGATTAAGGCTAATTAAGCCTGAGATTTCTGGTTTAAGTGACTGGATGGTATGTGGTGTCATGTATTCAAATGAGAAGAACTGGGAGAGAAAAAAGATGGCAACCCATTATATGCATTGGCTTTGGCAATGAGAATACTGTTGATTCTGCAAGAATAATTTTTATGAATCCTGGGAAACAAAGCAAGGATTAGAATTTGAAGTAGGACCAATATGTTGTTGCTTGTGTACATTGGCCTAATAAAAGGAAATATGGGTTTTTAAGGTATTTTATGTTTTACACCGAAGTGAATGATCACTAATGATGCAAAGTAAACAACAATGGAAGGTGCAAAACCTTTGGAAAGGAAGAGGAGATGGGGCACAGAGCTCTAGTGGGGTGATGGGCCTGAAAGACAGACACCTGAAGTGAATCTCTGTAACAAGAGTAAAGATACAGACAGGTGAGTTAGTAGATTTGATGGCAGGAAGATGGAGAGTCTCCACTGAATAACTTCTATTTTATTTATGAAGCATGAGGTAGGGCAGGAGAGATAGGCAATTTGAGGACAAAAGAGACAGCAGGAAGAAGTGTGCAAAATGATAAATGCAAACCTAATGCAGAAATTAAGTAGCATTGTTAGGAGTAGTGAATGTCCATGTGAATTTTGTAATTATCAACAAAAAATATGTCAGCCTGGTTGTGTTATTTTCTTCAACACTGCATATTGGAAATACTGATGTGTTAAAAAAATAGTTGCAATACAGTTAATAGCACATATGAGCTAAAAGGATATCTGAAATTTATTTTTTGGAGGTGATTCAGTTTAAAAGTTCTAGTGTCCGACCATGGGCACAGGTGGCTGAAGAGGAGTAGAGGGAAAATTAAGAAGTCAAGGAACTGGGAGGAAGGTTATAAGTTGAGTTGTCAATGTAGATGTTGAAACCAGAGAGCATGATGACAAAAGTAGAGAGGGAGTGTGAGCCAAGGGCTAGGTTATCTGCGAGAAAGAGGAATGGCCAAGACATCAGCAGATGGCAGCAACGTGATTTAGAGAGGGATCTAGCCAGATGGCATGAGCTTCAAGGGAGCAGAGGTCTCTGCAGGAGGACGGTAGGGAACTAAGGACAATACCGACTCTATTAGCCCTGTGGTAGGTGGAGTGTGATGGGACAAGCAGATGTCACTTGAGAAGACTCTAGGTAAAATGTCCTTAACTGGAAAGTCAGTTTTCAATCCAAAGACGGAAGGGAAGGTTTCCAAAAGATTGAGAATGTAACAGAGCATTTTGTTACATATTGCTGCTTAATAAACCACACCAAACACAGTGGCTTAAAATAACATTTTTATTATCTGTCAAGATACTGTAGGTTGACTGGGCCCAGCTGGGTGATTCTTCTGATTCGAATGATGTCGAAGCAGCTGAAGTCATCTGGAGCTTTGATTCAGTTGGAAAATCCAAGTTGGCTCATTTGCATATCTGGCACCTTAATGGAGATGACTGAAAAAGCTGGGCTCAGCGGGATGCCTGGGCCTACCCCCATAGCTCTCTGATATCTCAGGGTCTCTCCCTTTCCTTCTGAACTTTCCAGCAGCGTAACTGGACTTCTAATATGACAGTTCAGGACTCCCAAAAGCACAAATATGGAAGCTGCCAGAAATTCTTGAGGCTTAGACCCTAAACTGGCTTTGCCTTACTTCTGCCACATTTTATTGATTAAGGTGAACCACAAGGCCAGTTCAGATTGAAGAGATAGGACCCACAATGATGTCACATCAGGAGATGTGATCCATTGGGATCCATCAATGAGATCAGCTACCACAAGAAGTTTGTTGATCTGTACCCAGGTCTTTCAGAGGGCAGAGTGGAAAGGTTGAGGTGGGAGAGGGATTCAGTCAGAATGGAAGATTACAGAGCAATATGAGAATGGGAGGCCAGGTTGTAATGGATGATTGAAGGATTGTGCTTCCAAAGATGACTGAGGTAACAGGAATCTGAGACATGGTGAGACTAGTTATATGAAAGCAATGATCTCCAAATTTGTTTTTTTTAAATTAATTACTTATTATTTTTTTAGAAAGGGGAAGGGAAGGAGAAAAGGGGAGAGAAACACCAATGTGTGGTTGCCTCTTTCATGCCCTCTACTGGGGACCTGGCCTGCAACCCAGGCACACACCCTGACTGGGAATCGAATCAGTGACCATTAGGTTTGCAGGCCGGCACTCAATCCACTGAGCCACATCAGCCAGGGCTCCAAATTTGTTTTTGATTATGCACCTCAAAATTTTAAATAATAATATTGAATTTATTGGGGTGACATTGGTGCATAAAATCATACAGGTTTCAAGTGTACACCTCAACAAAACATCATTTGCACACTGCATTGTGCACCCATCGCCCAAAGCTAAGTTGCTTTCCATCCCCATTTATCCCCACTTTGCCCACCTCTACTACGCCCACCTCTGTTTCCCTCAGGCAATCCCCACACCGTTGTCCATGTCCATGGGTCATGCATATATGTTCTTTGGCTAATTCCTTCGCTTTCTCTAGTTAATCCAGTCCCCTGTCCTCCTGACAGCTGTCAGTCTGTTCCATATAACCATGCCTCTGTTTCTATTCTGTTCATCATCAAACTAAAATTTTTTAAACATTCCTCATACAATTGTACAATTATTAAGTACATATAATAAAGTTCTGCTATAATATATATTTGGTAAAACAAAGATAAAATAGATATGAAGAATGATGAGATTAAGAAAATAAACTAAATAATAGTATTCATATTATTTTATTCTATTTATCAATGGTTCAGTAACCTTTTTGTCTTTCTGGTAAGAGCAATTTGGTTGACAATGCTTCAGCAATTAAAACTATATTGGTTTAACACCTTGTGATATAGTGGCTCAGAGGTCTGGTTCTAACTTCAGTTTACTTCCATGTTGCTTTTAATGGTTGTTTTAGCCAAAAGAGCTATCTCACAAAAATAAGTACAGCCAGGTGGAGGAAGCGTACCATTAGCTGTGCTTGCCAAATCATGGCACTCATTTTTAACACCCCTCCCCAGTTACAGAAGAGTTCTGTTGAAATTCAGCTAGCAAACATATATAACTCCCAATGTCAGTCAGTTGTTCTCGGCAAACCCATCAGAAGTTATTGCATTTTTGAATTTTAAGAAATGGGTTCAAATGACTCATTGAAACTACTCATTTGAAAGATTTTTAAAAACAGTCTTAATAACTATTTCTAAGTTTTTAAGTGTGCAGGTATTAAGAGGTTTGCATTGAAATGGTTTTCAGCAACAAAATTATATAACGATGGAACATTTCCAAGTGTTTATTTTAAAAATAGGAAATGCTCTGTCCATAGCACAAATGTCATTTGAGCAGCAGTTACTTTCTCTTTCATTATTAAAAATGTCACCTTTACCTTGAAGAAACTGATTAAGAGCATTTTTTCCCCAAGTAATACCTCACAGTCACTTGTATTCATAGAAAAGGTCAGTAAATTGGGAATACCTGTCACCTTATTTTTACAGATAAATGTTACTCAGCTTTTAGTTGGACAATCCTTTCTACAGAAAACCAGTATATGGGTTACCATATGGTAAAAATGATTTTCATGGTCAACTATTGCTCTTTACAACGTAATAGAAAGACTCTATTATTATTTAAAAGATCTTATTTTATAAAAATTAACCATATTGACAACATAATGCATAGAAAGGAAATGAACATCTTGATGCCCTCCCCGTCTGCTATGTATTTGACTTGTGGGACAAATGAGGACAGCAATGTCAGTCAGCACATTAAGTATTAGAAAAGCATAATCCCTTCATATTTTATATTTCAATGTTAATATGTGTCGAGTCTAATATTTTATTCTTGCTCCCCATTGTGTTGTATACCCTGCTTTGGAAACCATATTCTTTGAGTAGAATGAAGAAGATAGACGCTTGGTTCTATATAAAACAGTAAAACAGTGGCTTTGGGGTGATTGCTCCTCTTGGCAACAATTGGCATAGTAGCAGCCTCATGCTGGTACTTTTAAACACCGACCATCTGCAGGTAATAGTTATAACAATGACTTTTATGTTGGAAGGAAGGAATTGGGGAGGAGAGAGAAGGATGAAAAGATTGATATTAGTAGTTTATCTTTTGCCCACAAAATTTCTAACCACCAAACCAGAGAGAATAAAAACTGTTAGTGTTTGACAGGACCTTTAGATGATAGATCTGATCTATCTTCGAAGCTGTTCCCTCAGCCAGGAATGCTCTTCCCTCAGATATTTACGTAACTGCTTTCTTCTTGTTCTTCAGGTCACAGTTCAAGTATCTCAGTTGACTGACTTCTGTAATGTACACAAACAAACAAGATCTAAAGGGATTGAACTCTATCACATCATTATCTGGTATTTTCATGATTTATTTATGTATTTGTTTTGTCTGTACGAGAATGTAACAAGAATGAGTACAAGGATTGTCTTTCTTGCTAAACTGGCACTGTTAGAACAGTGTCTAGCATACTTTTCTTTTAAACATTAATTTAGAACACCGGGCGATAGCACTTTGAAGGTACAATATCCCGAGCCTCAGTAAAAGCATCCCATATGTAATGTTATTTAATGGGAGGAGGGGGTATATCCAGCAACAGTTGTTTGGTAATGGGTAAGAAAGATATATAATGGAACAGCTGTTTTCTAAAGAATCTTAATAACTTTTAAATTTCTGGTTTAAGTGATGAACAAATAGGCTCAAGGAGCTTTCCTGAGCAACAGGCTTTGCTGGTGGCAGTGATAGGCTGTAGGAGAGGAGGATATATGACAGTGACATGATATAGGAGATAAAATTGTGGAAGACTACCTACTCATTTGTCCAGCTGGTTGTAGTATGAAGGATTGAGGGAACAGGACACAGAGTGTTAAAAATTATGGGGAAAATACAGGTTAGAGGTGGGTAGAATCCAAATCGACAGCATAAACAGAGATCAGTTACTACAAAACATGATTCATGCCTTCAAAGAAACTTACAAAATAAAGATGGAAGCAAATATTTACAGAGTTCAGTGGAATCCAGTTCTTGGACTAGTCTCATGTACACTTTCAGACCAGAGCCTTCAGTTTTAGCCCTTAAATAAAATCAACTTGCTTTGTAATATAGACTTACTAAAGCTTTAATGAAAAAACAAAGGAAGGAGTCATACAGCAAAACAGCGGAACACTCTGCTCTTTCTGCAAAGTTTCTCTTTTCTTATAATCATCTATTCCTTCCTCAGGGTTTCCTCAGCAGCCTTTCTAAGCACCTTACTAAATCCTCTCTTCTCTCCTTCTCTAGCCAACTTGCACTGGATTATCAGCAAAGCAAAATCTAAGTGTGAGTCAAACAATAACCACCTATTGTTCCTTACATGGATTTAGGATGATGGGCGTAGGAGTGTGACTGAAAAGAGTGACTCAACTCTATGTCACAGATAGATTTGAAAAATGAAAAATAATCCTGTTATTAGAGCTTAAATTTTAAAATAGGATTTAGTTGGAAAAAAATGGGAAAAGGTAGCTCAGGGTATGATTGGCCTTGAATGCTGCTCCAAACATTTTTTAGTTCAAACTTGAAGATTCTTGAACAGAGATGTGTCATGATCAGATTCTTATAATCAGATAAGTGAGGGAAGAGTACAAGGGATGAATTAGAGAAACAGTCAACTGAAGACAGGAGCACGAATTCCAACTATTTCAAAGTTATTCAATGATTAGGATATAAAATACAACAATGGAAATGACATTGAGGAAACAATTTCTAAATGCATTTAAATTAAGATCTTCAAAACTTTACATTACATGACAAGTAGATGGTTGAGAGGGTTCCTTTGTTTTTAGCTTTGGAAACCAGTTGGAAAGTGATGCAATTAGCTGAGTCAGGGAATGTAAACAATGAATAGTTGCTATTTTTGGATACATTTTATGATTTGTGTTTGCAATCAGAGATAATGACCTAGATGTCGAAAGAAATTTAGTTTGTTAAATGAGACAAATGTGAGTAGTAAAGCAATATACCAAAACGAAGATGTATAACATTTGGAAATGCAGGTATGAGGTTTAAAGGCAAGGTCAAAGTGAGGGGGAATCAGCTGTACGGAAGGACGATGAAAGCTGTGGAAGCAGATAAATATGCACGAGCTAGTGTAGAGTTGGAAGAAAATAATGGCAAGGACAGGTACACAAGAAAGTATTATTTTAAAGATATTTGTGGGAAAATAGATTGAGAAATAGAAGGACTGTAGATAAAAAGACTACTAGTTTTGAAACAGTGGGCACAATGTGAGAACTTAGGGAAAAGAACTAGGATAATTTACAAGTGGGTGTGGAATTCTTATATACTATAGCTTTTTATTAACCAAGTTTAATTACCTATAAATTTGTTCCATGAATTGTTCAGTTGTAAACCCTGCTTATAATGAAGTGGGGAACAAGGGGAAGGTGAAAAGGGGATGGATTAAGGGAGAAACTTCTCCTGTGAGGTTGAGATAGAAAGAATTCCCTTTTCAGGGACTTTTTGAACAGGTCTAAAAATGTAGATTAGACCTCTTAGCTTTCTCCATATGTTCTTGATTGGAGGTCAACAAATTTTTTCCGTGAAGTGCCAGATAGTCAATATTTTAGGCACTTTGTGGGCCATACCATTTCTGTCCCAGGTACTTAAGTTTGCCATTGTAGAGCTAAAGCAGCCATAGATAATACAGGAATAAATAAATGGTCACAGCTGTGTTCCAGTAAACAGATGAGGGGCTGAGTCTAGTCCATAGGCTAATGTGTTCTGACCCCTCTTCCTGATCAATCAATGCTTGTAAGATTAACGTCTGGTTAGGTTGAGTACGTTTGATCTTGATCTAAGCATGATCAAAATGTTAATCTCTTACAGAGTTGATTCAATTTTGTCCTGGTAAAAGTAATTTCTACTTTCATATTTTAAGCCAGGCATGGTAAAATCAATCTGATAATCACTGAAGACCCCCAAAATGAGGTGGCATTTTTAAACCAGCAAGGACACTTTTGTTTTTTTGAGGTAAAGACCTCTATGATGAACTGAATATCCATAGGACTTTTGATGTTCCTTGGAATCTTTATAACTTTATGCAGTTTTTGTGGCTCCTTTATTATTTCTTTACTCTCCAATTAATTTACAAATCAACATATATTAGCAAACAGGCCAATCCCATTGATATGTTTTAGTTTCAAGACAATTATCTAACTTACTTGTTGCATTAATCCACCATTTGCTTACCTGGAAGTTAATTACTATACTTTAAATGAGCTCAAAACACTCAAAATGAGTTACTGTTACATTTTTTTTTACCATTCAACCAAAATTTTCTGTGTGCTTATTCAGTTATGCTCTTTCCTTTAGTCTAGTTATAAATTCATTATCTATTCATTCATTCATTCATTCATTGAAATCTCATTGAGTGCTGTGTGTCAAGCTGAATGCAATATGCTGGGAATACAAAAATAATTCTGCTCAATCTTTGCCTTTGATGTGCTTTCTGTCAAGGTCTAATAGAGCTTCCAGAGGGAAGGAATGGTCTACAGTGTCAAATGTGGCATACAGTCAACCTTGAGAAGAGAACAGAGGCCACTGGATTTAGCAGTAAACAAATCAGAGAGTGCAGCTTAAGTAGGGTGTCAGTGGGTGCTTCAAACTCTTGCCTATGCTACCATGCTCAGATTCCCAAAAATACAGCCCAAGGGCAGAGCCTTTGTTTCTCCACAGAGCTTATATGATGACATTTCTTTATTTTCCAGGTGGACTAGACCTCACAGCTGTTATCAGTCGGGGTTCTTAGTTGTAAACAATAAAACCATCTCTGCTAGTTATCAGCAGAAAAGGATTTTAGTAAAGGATATTGTATACCTCTCAGAATCTCTGGAAAGGAGAAACCATTTTGGCAGCTATGCAAATGCAAACTAAATCTGAAGCCAAGCTAGTCCTGTAAAGATTCCACCACCCAGACACTGCATCTTTTTTTTAAGACTTCATTTTATTAGAGAAGTTTTAGGTTTACAGCAAAATTGAGAGGAAGGTACAGACATTTCTCATGTGCCCCTTTCCCACACATGCATAGCGTCCCCCATTGTCAACATCACTCACTAGAATAGTGTGTGTGTGTTTTTTAAACCGAGGATGGGCTTACATTGTTACATTATAATCACCCAAAACCCATAATTTAATGTAGGATTCACTTTCGATTTTGTAAATTCTGTGGGTTTGGACATATATGTAACATAAAGTCTTGAATGATAGTTTGACTGGAAATAAAATTTCAGATTTATGAAATACAATTACTTTTCCTCAATGTTTTAAAGCATTTACTTTATTGCCTTCTGTTGCCTGTTCTTTTTGAGGAGAGTATAATGTATAATGACATATATCCATTATAAAATCATTCAGAATATTTTTATTACTCTAGTAGGCCTTGGACTTCCTCTGCATATTCAGCTTTGTCCCTCTGACATCCAACACTCACTGACCTTTCTACAGTATTTACAGTTTTGGCTTTTCAGGGAAGTCATATAATTGCCTCCGTACAATATGTAGGCTTTTCAGATTATTTTCTTTCACTTAGTAATGTGCATTTAAGGTCCTCTTTTCATGGCTTGATAGCTCATATCTTTTTAGTGCTGAATAATATTCCATTCTCTGGATGTACCACAACTTACCATTCACCAACTGAAAGACATCTTTCTTGCTTCCAAGATTTGGCAATTATGAGTAAAGATGCTATAAACATCCATGTGTAGGTTTTTGTAGGGATGTAAGTTTTTCATTCTTTCGGGTAAATACCAAGGAGCACAATAGCAGGATCATATGGAAGAATATGTATAGCTTTGTAAGAAGTCACCAAACTTCCAAAAGTCTCCCAAAGTGGCTAGACAGGTTTGCATTCACACCAGCAGTCTATGAGAGTTCCTATTGCTCCACATCCTTTCCAACATTTGGTGTTGTCGATGTTTGGATTTCAGCCATTCTAATATTTATGTAATGGTAACTCGTTATTGTTTTACTTTGAAATTCCCTAAAGACATGATGTGGAGTATATTTTCATATGCATATCTTGCCATATGTATATTTTCTTTAGTGAGGTGTTTATTCAGGGTTTGGTCCATATTTTAATTAGGTTTTTTGTTTTCTTATTTTGGTTTCAAATTTATATATATTTTGGACAACAGTTTTTGTTTTTTTAAAAAACCAGATGTGCCTTTTGCAAATATTTTTTCACAGTCTGGTCATCTTCTTATTCTCTTGAATTTTTATTTTATTTTTTCAAATATTATATTGCCAAAATACCTTTCTTTGATTAGTGTTTGCATGAGATATCAGATATCTTTATATTTTATTTCCCACTATTATGTGTGGTCTTTGGGTTTAGTATATTGTTAGCAATATAAAGCAGGATTTTGTTGTTTTATCAATCCTGTATAATAATCTCAAATAGTCTCATTTCTTGGTGTATCTCCACTAATTTTTACCATCTTATTTTATATTTTATGCCTGTCTTTTTTGTTGTTGCTTTAAAATTTTATTTTACCTTCTCTAAGTTTCATCAGTTTTCTACTCTCAACTTTTTGTCTGCTAAGTCATTTACTACTGATTATATAATCTGCCTTTTAGTTGTGATCCATATTTTGGGGCATAATATTTAAATATTAGTTTTTCTTAGAGATTTCAAGTTATTTGGTGTTTCCATTTTTGCCCAAATATAAAAAGTATCTTAGAATGCTTTAATTATCCATTTTTTATACTCTCCAGTCTTAGGATTGTTTGAATTTTATAAATAAAAAAGTAGTGAGACTTTTTTTACAGGCAGTACTAATTGAATTTTAAATTAATTTTTAACACACCACTAAGAATCTCATATATTCCTACTGGTTTTATTTTACTTATTGCTGAAAGACATCCTTTATTTATTCGTTTAGTGAGAATCCATAAGTAGTAAATTGTCTGAGTCTATACATCTGAAAACATAATTATTTTGCTTCACTCTTGAAAGATTGTTCAACTGGATATAAAATTTCAGGTTAACAGTTATTTTTCTTCAATGCTTTAAAGCTATTTATTGCCTTCTGTGGTCTATTATCAAGGAGAGGCCTGCTATAGGTTAAAATGTGTTCTTTTTCTCTCTAGGAGCTTTTAATATTTTTCTTTATTATTATTTTTTCTAAGTGCTTTTTAGAGTGTTCTTAATCTGAACACTTATGTTTGTCTTGAGTCTGGAAGTTTTTCAGCCATTTCTTTCATTATCTTCTGTTAGAATACACTTGTTGAATACATATTAAAGATTCTACTGCCTGATCTTTTTTAAAAAATATATTTTATTGATTATGCTATTACAGTTGTCCTATTTCCCCCCTTAACTCCTCTCTACCCTGCACACCTCCTCCCACCCACATTCCCCCCTTTTAGTCATGTCCATGTGCCATAAGTTCTTTAGCTTCTACATTTCCTCTACTATTCTTGCCCTCCCCCTGTCTATTTCCTCCCTACCATCTATGCAACTTATTTCCTGTACCTTTCCCCCCTCTCTCCTCCTCCCACTCCCCTGTTGCTAACCCTCCATGTGATCTCCATTTCTGTGGTTCTGTTCCTGTTCTAGTTGTTTGCTTAGTTTTTTGTTTGTTTTAGGTGTGATTAGTAATAACTGTGAGTTTGCTGTCTTTCTACTGTCCTTTTTTTTAATCTTCTTTTTCTTAAATAAGTCTCTTTAACATTTCATATAATAAGGGCTTGGTGATGATGAACTCCTTTAACTTGACCTTATCTGAGAAGCACTTTATCTGCTCTTTCATTCAGATGAAAGCTTTGCTGGATAGAGCAATCTGGGATGTAGGTCTTTGCCTTTCATGACTTCGAATACTTCTTCCCAGCCCCGTCTTGCCTACAAGGTCTCTTTTGAGAAATCAGCTGACAGTCTGATGGGAACTCCTTTGTAGGTTACTGTCTCCTTATCTCTTGCTGCTTCTAGGATATTCTCCTTCAGTTTTACCTTGGCTAATGTAATTATGATGTGCCTTGGTGTGTTCCTCCTTGGGTCCAACTTCTTTGGGACTCTCTGAGCTTCCTGGACTTCCTGAAAGTCTATTTCCTTTGCCAGATTGGGGAAATTCTCCTTCATTATTTGTTCAGATAAATTTTCCACTTGTTGCTCTTCCTCTTCTCCTTCTGGTACCCCTATAATTCAGATGTTGGAATGTTTAAAGATGTCCTGGAGCTTCCTAAGCCTCTCCTCATTTTTTTAAATTCTTGTTTCTTCATTCTTCTCTTATTGTACATTTTTTTCTTCCTTCTGGTCCACTCCAATGATGTGAGACCCAGTTTTCTTTCCATCACTATTGGTTCCCTGTGCATTTTTCTTCATTTCACTGATTGTAGCCTTCCTTTTCTCATCTAATTTGTGACCAAGATCAACCAATTCTGTGAGCATTCTGATCACCAGTGCTTTGAACTGTGTATCTGACAGGTTGGCTATCTCTTGGTCACTTAAAAGTGTTGGTTCTGGAGCTTTCATATGTTCTTCCATTTGAGTCATCATTTTTAGGGGTGGCGGATTCTGGTCGTGCATGTTATGTATGAGGGGCGGAGCCTTAGGCATTCATCCGGGTGGGGCAACCCAGTCGCTGGGTTGTGATGTTGTATGTGGGGGCGGGGTCCGAGAGGAAACAATAGCACTTGCTCTGCTCTTTGTTGGATTTCAGTCCCCTCTGCCACTTCCCACAAGCAAATTGGGCCCTTCTAGTGCTGGTTCCCAGGTGGGTGGGCTTGTGTACATTCTAGGACCTCCTGGGTCTCTCCAACAAACTCCCCTATGAGGCTGGAAGTCCTGGCACCTCAACCCCCACAGGTGTTTTCAATCAATGCTTTTAGGCTCCATTTCCCAGCGCTGCGTCCCTGGGTTGTGCAGTCTTTCTTGCTGCCTGTCTTTCACCTGGTTTATCTGCACGTGAATGTGTGACTGCGGACAGCCAACTGCCTTGCAAGCCTCACTGGGTCTGCCCGTTGCCTCCCCACGCCCAGGGTCTGCTAGCCGCCACCTGTGCACCTGGGGTCTGCCAACAGCCACCTGCGCCCAGTGTGCCTACGTCTGCCAGCCACCGCTTTTTCCTGCTGGGACCCCTCGACCCCTCTCCATAGGCCTCCGACTCCACCCCTCTTTACCGGTCTGGATGAATGGTTGTCGGACTTCTGTACAGTTCAATTTTCTGTCTGTTATGGTTGTTTTTTTTGTTTCTAAATTTTTATTGTTCTTAATTTTGGTTGTGTGAGGAGGCACAGTATGTCCACTTATACCTCCATCTTGGCTGGAAGTCCCCTGATCTCTCTTTTTAAAGAAATATTAAGTCTTAACTCTTCTGTCTCTTTCTTTTAAAATAAATTTCTTTGTCCTTAATTTCTACTTTTTGGTAAATTTCTTCATATTATCTTTAAGTGTGCTAATTCTCTGTATACATTATATCATATCTAGAATTTTATTCCATTTATTGAGTTCTGAAAATCTCAGTAGCTTTGTTTTTAATTTTTACAGGTTCTGTGATTATCATGTTTATTTGTTGTTGTTTTTTTTACTTTTCTCTCCTTTTGTTTTACATATTTTGTGTTTTAAAAGAAAACTATGCCTTCCTTTCTATCAGTGAACTTGTTAAACATTTTACTATTTTTGTTAGACTGTTCTCTAAATTAGTTTCATCTGGGATAGATAGATTCCTGTGACTGTTGATTTTATTGCTACTATTCTTATGCACACACGTACACAAATGTATGTACTTTGGAATTTTACTTTGTGATTCTCTCTCATTCTCTGTACCTCTGTGCTCATCTGTGTTTGTCTTGTGGTTGTATGAATGCCTCTTCCCGAATCTCCAAGCCAAAATCAAGTTTTACATTAGTTTGGAGTCCTTGCTTCATGTTGATTTGGCAATATTGCAGATTTGTTCTTCAATAACAGAACAAATGACTTGCTTTTCTTCATAGTCAAGGACTTGTCTGTTCTCTCCACCTAGGCCTGAAGTTCTATATGTGCTATGGGCAGATACAACCATGTTTTTCCGTCTTCCTTTTAGGAGGTGAGTTCCACCTCAGGTGCTATCTTTGATCAGTGGATGTGGTTTCAGTTCTCTGTCTTGCACGGCATAATTTTTGTTCCTGTTAGCCTTTAGAAACCAGACTCTATTCACCAATGCTTATTTTTGGATTTAGGGCCCAGCAGAACTTGCAGCATTTCTCTTCTGATTTTCATCCATGGAAATGTATCTTATGTTTGAGTCTGACTAGGTCTTTTTATTTTTATATATTACTGATTCACTTTGGTGCTGAATGGGTACATGAAAGCCTAAACTTATGGTGTACTCTTGACTGTAAATCTCTCTGTACTCTTTAAAGCCTAACACTTCATGCTTGCTACACATTAGAAAAACATATGGTGAGAAAGACAGCGCACATGGAAATGAAGCAGGAGATAGCATAGGAAGAAATTTGAAACTATTCGGCTCTTGCTGGCCACTATCTAGGATCCTGGTTGCCAGGCAATGCCTTTTGGCACTTAGGTAGGATGGATAGTAAACCAACGCAGTGAGGAAGAAGAAGACATGTCTCACCCACTAACTCAGCAGTCCTGTGCCTGGTTCAATAAGATTGCCAGGCATTCTGAATGACACAAGCAAAGATAATATAGAAAGAGGGGAGAGTCCTTGCCATTGGGCTTCTGAAAGCTTCTGCAATAATCTTACTAAGATTGTTGGGTACCTTCAATATCCCAAGGTTTAGAAGGCGGGAGGGAAATCCTTGAAATTCTATGTACCATTTTCACTCTCTGGGAGAGAATGCCCACACATACCTATGTTTGGGTAGTCATGTTCCCCTGGAGGAAGCTGGCACCACTTTTACCTACCAATCAATATGTAACTCCCTCACCTGCATCCCACCAACTATGTAAGTCCTCAGAATAAAGGACTGGGGGCTCTTGCCACTCTTGCTCTTGACTTTCTCTCTGACCTGGGCAAGGCCCATTCTCTTCCATTGGAACATATCACTAATAACCCCTGGTTGCTTGCTAATTGACTTGTCGATCTGTAATTCTTTACTGTGTCATCAAGAAGAACCAGGTTTCTTCCATTAACAGAAAGATTCTCTCTGTTTAACCTACACTTTTTGCTGATATAAGAAATTGTTCTTTCCAACCTTTGTGTGGAAAGGAAAGCATACATTGGAACTCTGGCCAAGATGGATGCATAAATAGATATACTTTGCCTCCTCACACAACCAAAAGGGGGTCATCAACAAATTTAAAAACAAAAAATAATCAGAACTTCCAGAAAATTGAACTGTATGGGAGTCTAACAACCATGGAGTTAAAGAAGAAACATTCATCCAGACCATTAGGAGGAGAGGAGATGGGCAGCTGGGGAGGAGAGGACTCATGGCAAGGAGGTGGCAGGTGGACTGGGCAGTCACACATTTGCATGTGGATAAACCAGGAGGAACAACTGGGGAGTGAAACAGACCACACAACCCAGGGTTCCAGCGCAGGGAAATAAACCCTCAAAACCTCTGACTGTAAAAATCTGTGGGAGTTGTGGAGGCAGGAGAAACTCTAAGCCTCACAGAAGAGTTCACTGGAGAGACCCACAGGGTCCTAGAACTTACACAAACCCACCCACCTGGGAATCCACACCAGAAGAGCCCAATTTGCTTGTGGGTAGTGGGTGAAATGACTGAAAGCCAACCAAAAGCCAAGCAAGTGGCATTGTTCCTTCTCAGACCCTCCCCACACGTACATCTCCACAATGCAGCAAAGAGTGTTGCCCATCCTGGTGAATACCTGAGGCTCTGCCTCTTACTATGTAACAGGAGCAATGAGACAAAAAAAAATATGGCCCAAATAAAAGAACAGATGAAAGCTCCAAAGATAGAACTAAGTGATGAAGAGATAGCCAACCTATCAGATGCAAAATTCAAAACACCAGTAATCAGGGTGCTCACAGAAATGATTGAGTACAGATGCAAAATAGAGGAAGAAGTGAAGGCTATGAAAAGTGAAATAAAGAAAAATATACAGGGAACCAACAGTGAAGGGAAGGAAACTGGGACTCAAATCAATGGTTTGGAGCAGAAGGAAGAAATAAACATTCAACCAGAACAGAATGAAGAGACAAGAATTCAAAAAAATGAGGTGAGGCTTAGGAACCTCCAGGACAATTTTAAACATTCCAACATCCAAATCATAGAGGTGACAGAAGGAGAAGATGAAGAGCAAGAAACTGAAAACCTATCTGAAAAAATAATAAAGGAGAACTTCACCAAGCTGGTGAAAGAACAAAACATACAAGTCAAGGAAGCTCAGAGAGTCCCAAAGAAGTTGGACCCAAGGAAGCTCACACAAAGAAGGCACATCGTAATTACAGTACCCAAGATGAAAGATAAGGAGAGAACCTTTAAAATAGCAAGAGCAAAGGAGACAGTTACCTACAAAGGAGGTCCATGACTATCAGCTGATTTCTCAACAAACCTTCCAAGCAAAAAGGGTCTGGAAAGAAGTATTCAAAGTCATAAAAGACAAGGACCTACATCCAAGATTATTGTATCAGCAAAGCTGTCCTTTAGAATGGAAGAGCAGATAAAGTGTTTCCCAGATAAGGTCAAGTTAAAAGAGTTCATCATCACCAATTCCTTATTATATGAAATGCTAAAGGGACTTATCTAAGAAAAAGATAAAAAAATATGAACAGCTAAATGACAACAAACTCACAACTATCAACAACTGAACTTAAAACAAAAATAAAAACAAAAAACAAAGCACACAATTGGAACAGGAACAGAATCACAGAAATGGAGATCACATGGAGGGTTATCAGTGGAGAGGGAGAGCAGGGAGAGAGGGGAGAAAAGGTTCAGGGAATGAGAAGCATAAATGGTAGGCACAAAATAGACAGGGGGAGGTTAAGAACAGTGTAAGAAATAGAGAAGCCAATGAATTTATATGTACAACCCAAGGACATGAACTAAGTGGAATGGGGAATGCTGGTGAGAGGGGTGGTGCAGGACAGAAGGGAATACAGGGGAGAAAAAGTGGGAGAACTGTAATACCGTAATCAATAAACTATACGTTTAAAAAGTAGGAAAGCATCATTGGGCACAAAGGTAAGGTTGTATATACTTCTCATAAGACTCATAGATTTTTATTACGAAAAGTTTTATTTTATATCATCATTATTGTGACCTATTCACTTGTGTGGCTCTAGAAATTCTAAAAATGTCAGGTACATCTATAATAAATTATACTCTAAAGTTAAAAGAATTGAGTTTTACATCCTTAGGGTAAGCTGCCAAACTTTCTATAGTATGGCTGAACTGCATAATAGTTACCTTCTATCTTTTATTGATTTTCTTTATAATCCAACCTTTCAGTTATTTGTGCTATATTTCTAAGTTTTATTTTTTCTCACTCCTTTATTAATTTTTAGTATTTATATATACAAGGGGTTGAACTCTTAGGACTGAAAATAAGGAGCCATTTATATTAACCAAATTTGCCATTAATTAGAATATGAATGTCACTTTAACTCTCTATTTCCTTGTTTGTAAAACAAGGCATATTAGTTTTATTGCAGCTGTAACAAATTACTGCAAACATATTAGTTTAAAACAATACAAGTTTATTACCTTTTGGTTCTGAGGTCTGAAGTCCTAAATGGTTCTTAGTGGGCTAAAGTCAGTGTTAGCAACACTGGATTCACTCTGGAAGCTCTTGGAAAGAATCCTTTTTCTTGTCTTTTCCATTTTATACAAGCCACCTGCATTATTTTTGGTCCCTACCTGCATTTTCAAAGCCAGCAGCATAGCATCCTCAGGTCTCTCTCTGATTCTGATTCTTCTATTTACCTGTTAACAATTACGAGCACTCTTTTCATTACAATGTGCTGAGTTAGGTAATAAAGGATAATCTCCATATCACAGGTTCATCTGATTACCAACCTTAATTCTACCAAAATCTTTACCTCCCTTTTGCCATGTAACCTAACTTTTCACAGGTTCTGGGAATTATGATGTGAACATCTTAAAAGGGACATTACTCTGTCTACCACAGAAAGTATTATCATTCAAGTCGAAGGGAAAAAGAGATTATGTATTACTGAAATAAGTGGCTAATCACTTGGAAAATCAAAAACAAGGCTACCACTCTGACTATAATCAAAATGACTAGGTCAAAGACTTAAATGAATTTTTTGTTATTCAACAAAACCATAAATGTATAAGCAGAAAACATGAATGAGGTAGAATTTTAAGAATATCATAAAAATTAGAAGCCACTAAATGAACAATTAAACTACTGTGTAAACATTTATGTGGAAAAATCATCTCAAATACAGTAAACAACAATCAATAAACTGCAAAATGGAAAAAATGTTGGGATACATTTGCTAAACAAAAGGGCAGTGTCTAATACACAAAGAAATCTGAAATCAATGAACAAAGGGCAACCAACCCAACAGAAAAATGTAAGTGGGCAAAGACATAGAACAGTCAGCAGAGTGTGAATGGACATCAACTATATGATTTTGTTTTTACTTTCCACACATTTGATTTTATAATTCAAAAATAAAATTTTAATGCAAGTTTCATACTAGGTAACTTGTAAGAGGCCTTCCTGTTCTATCAAGTTTTCTAAAATTTTTTAAGTACTGGGTAAGGTTGCTATTCATATCAATGCAAAAAGATCATTATAAGTACTGAATAATGTATAATACTTTTAAGTACAGAAGTCATCGCAGTTTTTATATCTTCCTAAATTCACAGAACTATCTTTTCCATTGGATACATTAAAATATAAAAACAAATACCACAGTGATTACTTTCACTAGTAATTCAGGAGGTAGCCTAATTATCATATATTAACATTTTAAATTATAAACCAAGATTACGGTGAGGATGGTTTATACTTTTAGAAAACAATTTAAGATTAAAAATTAGATTTTTCATGTTAACTAGTCAATGAGGATATTATCACAACTATTTGGTAGGTACATAAGAATTAAAATTTGGTAAAGGGTTTTTAATTAAGTTCTCTGTACCTCATTTGCAATCTGTTTTGGTTTTTATGCAGTGGCAAAATGCAAATGTTTCTCATGGGTGCTTTCATATTCATAGTCATGAAAATATTCTCAAATCCCATGGGATTTATTATGAACATTAAACTTGCCTTAATATTTTTCAGGTTGGTGTGGTCAAAGAGGGAGCTATTTAACACTGTGCTTTTTGGGGGAGTTTTTATTTTCATCACTTTAAGTTGAATGCTGTCATTAAAGTAACACTTTAAAAAACAAAGTAGACAAAATACCTACATATACTGTTAAAATTTCAGATAAGAGACATAGAGTATATTTTTGAAAATAATTACTGTATAGTCCCTAAACAGAGAGAATGTTTTAAAATGCTAATACAAATGATTTTACTTTCATGATCCTATACTGTTTTTTCAGTGTTAACATTTTGGCTTGAATTCTTGAGCACAATTAATTTGATATGCTTGTTTTGTAGATGTTCTTTCCCCTGGAGGACTTTTCAGAATATTGCATCAGCTTGTGTTTCCCAGGTTCTCATATCTGAATCTGAAAAGAGCTCCCAAAGAGATTATTGCAAAGTGAGATCTCATTATATACGTATTTTTTTCTGTTTGTTTGTTTGTTCGAATATATGCCCTAGCACTTGAATCTGTTTATCATCACCCCCTTTCCAATTCTAATTATTGGGATTGTTTCATGCTTTCCATACTTATCATTTTTAGTAGCTGAAAGAGAAGCAATATTTGTTTAAATGTCACATCTTTCACCACAGAATTGCAACTGATTCTAACTTCACTAGAACTGTAATTAAAATATAATAATGGCTTCAGATTATCTATGCAATGGCATATATAATAAATTATTTCTATATTTCTTAAAATAATCAGAGTATTTTAATATATAACTTTTCACAATTTTTAATTGGACATTAGCACAAATAAATTACTCTCCTACAGATGTTCCACTGACCCTGTTTGCTCTACAGAGAGATTCCTATGTTTATTTACAGTCTTTAAGTGTCAATGATGATAGTAAAATGGCACATTGCAGATACAAAACTGTCTTCTTCATTAATTTTCCCAACAGAGCTATCATGTGTTTGGAGGATGGCTGGGCTTTATGAATTCATGATTTTTTTGATGTGAGATAATGTTTTTAAGTATAGATAGATGTTACTATTTAAAATTTTCACTATGGCCTGGATTTTAATATTTTGGATTTGTTCTATTGAAAAAAAGTAGTGTGTGTGTGTGTGCGTGTGCGTGTGCGTGTGCGTGTGCGTGTGTGTGTACTATGGTTTGGGTCTAGGGGCAAATTTAGAAGTTCAAACAAATGTGATTTTTCAAACAGTGAGTTAGAAAGTAGTTGTGACCTATTTATTAAAATTATATTTAAAACATAGTTTTGCAATGAAAACTTCAAAACATAAAAAAGCTTTTACATTTTCTGTGTTGATGTTATGGCTTCTAGGCAATTCAATATTGAGTCATTTGAAGACAGATGTTATGAACATTTGGAAAGATTTTAAGAAGAAATTTATTTCGTCTGCTTTGTGTAACACCTCCCACTTTTATTCTGACCATAACTTAAACTTTTTGTCATTTGAGAATTGCTGCCCTGCATTCCCCCCCCACAAGGTATAAGTAAGGAGGGATTCCCTTGGGATCAAGTCTTATTTGGGGTATGGGGAGTGTCAGGTAATCTCACTGTTTTGTGTGTTGCCGAGGACACTCACCAGGATTTGGACTGAGGACCTGCTGATTTTGCTAAAACTTCTACAATTTTGTTAGATTGGCTTTTTGATTTCCTATTCTCATAAAGATTGTTGGCTCAATTTCTGAAAGAACAAGCTTTCTTGTAGGCTGCCCATATGAATCAGAAAAGTGGAGGTGGATTTTTATAGGGATGATTAGAGAAGTGACATTAAGAGTCAGGAAAATACTTGCATATGTACCTGGAAATTATCTGGCATAGGGACACAGGCGTGAGGAGTCAGCTCCATGGATGTGTATGAGTCTTCAAAAAAAGTCAGTTGCTTTACAGCTTCACCAAAAGTTAGAGGTGTTGATAAGAAAAGGTCTGGGTTTGGATAGGGAGAAATGATTTATTTTTATTTATTTTATTTTATATTTATATTTTATTTTATTTTAATTTTCCCAGTGAGTTCAGTTGTGTGTATTCTCACATGAAAGCCCTGATGGACAGATAATAAAGGTTGCCCATCTGGCTCAGACACTACAGAAGACAATGGATGAGGAACATAAATAATAAGTCATCTCAATGATTCTCAACCAGTGTCAGACCTTAGCAATGAAGGGCAGAGTGAAGTAAAGAAGTATGGTTGGGAGACTGGAAGGCATAAAAGTTGCAGGAGCTTCTCAGGCAGGGGTCATCTCCTTACTGCTCAGACTATTTAGGTCGACTTTTCACTGGATGCCAAACACTTCATTGTATATTTCACAACTGAACTATAATTATAATTAGATAATTATGTTCATGATTTTTGGTTGAAATGTCTTATCAGATGGCAAATTTCTTGAGGGTGGACAGCTTGACTGTCTAACTGCTACAAAGCTGGTGACAGGCAGAGCTGACAGCCAATACACACTTGTTGAATGAATTAATGGTGACAGCAAAAGTGCCCTACAGTTTCTTCAAGCTGTATATTCATGAAATGAAACTTAACTTATCTTCTACTCCCTTGTGATACGAATCTTTCCTTTCTGTATTCATTAATGTGGTTAATGGTGTTATCAATGGTATAGTCTCTCAAATTAGAAAGCTCAGAGCCATCCTGCTTTTTTCTCTCTTCCCCAATCTATATATAATTGACCTCTAAATTTTTTCACTTTTCTTTAGACTGTTTCTATATTTTGATTCTTCTTCTCCCTTTATCATGCTGTAACCTTAGTCTAGGTTTTTACTACCTATTATTTGAAGTGCTGCAACAGCTGCTTAATGGAACTCTTAGCTAATAATTTCCACCCAGTGCCATGGGTGGTAAAACAATGGTGTGTGAATACCTTTCTGCTTATGATTATTCATTGGTTCTCTATTAACTAAAAAAATAGTTTCATATCACTTCAAGCAAAGTCTTCACCCTGGCTGGGTAGCTCAGTTGGTTAGTGTCGTCCCTATATGCCCAGGTTGCGGGTCTCCAGTGAGGGCACATATAAGAATCAACCAATGAACACATAAATAAGTGTAACAGAAATTGATGTCTCTTTCTCTCTAAAAAGCAATAATAATAGAAAAAAGTGATCCTCAATGAAAGTAGTACTGCTCACCAGGGATATTTGCAAACTTGTGGGTGCGTTTTTGGTTGTCACAAGGATTGGGAGTCTTGCTGGCTTTTATAGGGTTGGGGGGCAGGGAGCAGGGAGGCTAGATGGATTTTAAAATGCATTGACAGTCTTGTTTAATGAAAAATTATTTCACATCCTTCATAACTTTAAAATGGCTCTCAAGAAATTTATGTAAGTAGAAAACCTAATACACGTTTAAATAGAAATTTTACTGGAGTGGAAGTACAGTCAACATTTGAACAACAGGGGTTTGGACTGTGTGGTACACTTATATGCAGATTTTTATTTTCTGATAAATACTGTAAATGTATTTTCTTTTCCTTATGATTTTCTTTCTTTTTTTAAAAGATATTATTTATTTATTTTTAGAGAGAGGGCAAGGGAAAAAGAAAGAGAGGGAGAGAAACATCAATGTGTGGTGGCCTCTTGAGCACCCCCAACTGGGGACCTGGCCTGCATCCCTGGCATGTACCCTGACTTAATAATACTTTCTTTTTTTTTTTTGGCTTACTTTATATGTAATATAATACATACAACATACAACATATGTGTTAATCAACTGTTTTTGTTATCAGTAGGACAGATCAGTGGCAGGCTATTAAGAGTTAACTTTTGGGGGAGTCAAAAGTTATACACAGTAGGGGTAGTGGGTACCCGTAACACCCTCTCTTTTTCCTGTGGTTCAGGGTGAACTGTATTGTGTAAATTGAGGGAAGTATGTACTTCAGTTTTGTTCAGAACTTTACAAAAGTTGTTTGCCACTTTGGAGAATCCTGTTACTGATTTTGAGTGTTGCTTGCAGAATTTGCGTTGCTGAAAATCCATCCACATTCATGACTGTCACATTTGTGGTAAGTCTATTTATACATAAGTGCAAGTGTCTGACTACTTCATGTTTTCCAGCGTAGTTGTGTTCGAATATTAACATATTGAAATACATCTTATTTTGTAATAAATTACTTGTTTTTTATTTCTTATATATATGACATTAAATATTATATTATTTTTTAAACCATGAATAGGCCAGTTTTATTACCCACAAATTTCACTTCAGGAGAGTAACAGGGAGAAAATTTGTTTGTAGTATTATTGGATTTAAGATTGTATATGAAACAAGAGCTCAGATTTATTCACAGTATGCTCAGGTAAATAAAGAAAATAGAATTTCTTTATTTTCTCTAGGTTGATCTGATAAGCCCTCTCTTACTGTATAGTGGCTAAAAGAAAATCTAAATTCCACTTTAAATCTGTAAATTTAATCCAGGAAAATAATTTTAAACATACCTTGGGATAAATGTGTAGTTTCTTACAGGACATTAGTCTCTCAGATTTCTTCTCCCTCTTACTATTACTCCCCAAGGGTCTCTGGGCCGGGGGTGGGAGGTACAGCTCACACAAACCTGTGGTGGTGACGGAGGAGTTCCTTCCTCCCTGTCTTGGTGACTTCATCCTGCTCCTTTGCTTTAAATATCATCTATATGCTGCAGGTGGCCTGTGGGCTGATTTTTCATCTCCAATCCTAAATTGTCCTGCTCTGAACTCATATCCATCTCCCAATTTGATATCTTCACTTGGGT
This sequence comes from Tonatia bakeri, assembly GCA_004024845.1. Lineage (NCBI taxonomy): Eukaryota > Metazoa > Chordata > Mammalia > Chiroptera > Phyllostomidae > Tonatia > Tonatia bakeri. The sequence goes on from PVIA01008912.1 coordinate 40,612, forward strand.
GTCTAATTGGCATCTCAAACTTAACATGGCCAAGACAAAATTCTCCTAATTCACTCATCTCTCACCAAACCTTCCTCATGTCAGAATGGGCACTGTACCCTAGTTGCTCAAAGCAACGACGTCCATTTCTCTTTTTTTACCTCAAATCCCAATCAGATCCATCAGCAAGACCTGTTGGCTCCACTTCCAAAATATGCCAAATCTAACAATGTTCACTATTTCTGCTGTTGTAACTTAGTCTAAGCTTCTGTTGTTTCTCACTTGAACTGCTAAAATCACTTCCTGACCAGCCTCCTGTTTTCACTTTTGTCCCTTACAGTCCACCGTTCACACAACACCTAAGATTATCCTTCTCATGGGAAATCAGAACATGCCAGTCTTTTTCAGGCGACCTTTCAATGATTTCCCACTGTAATCAGAATAAACTCCAAACTCTCTACCACGGCCTTAAAGGCCTTCCATCTCCTGGCTCTGCCTCTCCCGCCCTCTCTGACTTCATCTCCTGCCACTGTCCTCCTCAGTGGTAGGGCTCTAGCCCACACCATACCTTTCTTCAGATCCTCATGTACCTCCTCCCTCTCGTGATTTGGGGCTCGAGTCAAAAACCATCATAAAGTTCTGCTTGTCTTGTTCATTTCTATATCCCTACAACAAAGCTTGTTGTTACTCAAAACAAAAATATTAGCTGGCTGATTGGGTAAGCTCTGCTGTGAAAAGGCTGGATGAATATTTCCCTTGGACTGGTGAGCACTGAGGTACAACTTTTAGGGTGATAAGGTGGCACCTATACTGAAGTCTGGTCTTTTGCTCTGGGCCTTACACTTCTTTTATGAGCATGCTTTCTGTGACCCCAGGCTATGCTGACCTGCTGGCACTCTCAGCTGCTTCAGGTTCCCTTTCTGTAAAGCATGCAGGAACTTCCAGAGTCCTTGTAGGACAGGAGCAGCCAGGAGTTGTGCCTCTGGTTATGTGTGACCCTTGTCTATGCTTGCCTCCTTATCAGGTTCCCATGGCATGATGAACACTACACTGAGTGGAGGATGGGGTTTTCCTAGGCCCGTGGCTGCTCCTACACAGTGAGTCTCTACATCCAATGTCCGTAGTCTTTGTAATATCTATTTCAGTGTTTCTAAATGCTCTTTTCTCTCATGCCCCACCCTCTATCTTCAATCCCTTTGCTGTCTCAAAGCAGGAAGCGGTAGGAGAGAGAAAATATGCTCCTGGTCTACCTCTTATCTTTCTACTAAAATCCACAAGACTGAAAGGGCCAGACTTTTCCAACTTAACCATCCTGTCTGGATTGGCTCTCTCTACACAAACTGTATAGGACAGCTTTTGAAATATTAGGGGGAGAGGTCAAGGAATTTAGTAAACCCAGTCTCTCTCTTATAAATATCTACCTCTCTCAATTACTATCTTCCTAAAGAGGTCTGAGAAAATCTGCTTTGAGACCAACAGCTCATCAAAACCCACTTTATTTTAAAGTATTTCCCCTACCCTAACAATGATGAGTAAGTCTCACTGCTTGATTTCAGAAACAGAAAAATGCAAAGGAACATGCTTTAATGGAGATATGAAAATATAGTGATTTAGTATTTGTAAAAAATTATTGCTACTGCATGAACAAAACACACCACAACCAGATCCTGATCTGCTTTTTTCTTTTTATCCTCACTCCCTGCTATGTTCCATCTGCTATACAAACCCTGTTCTTCAGGCACAACACATTTCTTAGCATTTTCTGAACACAGCATTCTCCATGAGTTAGCACAGCTGTTTATTTTGCTTAGAACATCCTTCTCTAACTTATAGTCTGCCTGGCAAAGTCTCTCATATCCTTCCAGATTTAGCTCCAATGTTATCTCCCAGTGAAGCCTTCTCTGACAAACTTGTCTTTCATAACATCATATCAACATATAAATTTTGCCACTGTAGCATGTGTCCTATTCTAATTATTTCATTACCACTAGTTTGTTCAGCACTTCAGTAGCAGGAGCAGAGTTTTACTCATCTCTTTACCATCAGCCCTGATTATTCTGGTTAAACATATTTCTTCTGTTCTTAAGTTTAATTTAGACAGGAGAACAAATTTAGCCTTATATAGGAAACGGTTACTAAATTCCTACAATGATGTAATTCTTCCTTTACTACATGGAAATGTGAAAGCAACAAAGAATAAGAAGAACATAGCTTTATAAATCTAAAATTCTTTCTCATATTATCTTTTTCCTATTTATGCAGAGGATAAAGAATTCAGGTTGTGAAAAAAACGTGTGATGAACTTTTTTATTTCCCAATTTTATTCAAATTTCAAAAAGAATTATTTATATTGCCCAGACAGTGTGGCTCAGTTGGTTAGAGTGTTGTCCCATAACCGAAAGGTCACAGTTCAATTCCCAGACGGTGCACATGCCCAGATCAAAGCATTGATTAGCACTTGGTGTCTATGCAGGAGGCAGCCAATCAATGTGTTTTTCTTGCATTGATGTTTCTCTCTCTCTCTCTCCCTTGAATGAGAATAAAATAAACCTTTAAAAAAGGAATTATAAACTAATATTTTAAAAACCCTACACATTTTATTGTACATTAATAAACAATCAGAATGGTTTAAATAAAACATTCTAATCAGGCTTCAGTGAATGAATATGCTGAGTTAGAAAAAAGAAAGATCAAGATAATAACTAATTGTACAATTTAAATATCAATTAACAACAAAATAAAAGGTTTTTGTTTTATGAAAAGAAAGTCAGATAACAAGCCTGCAGAACTAGGTCCTATCTTCTTCCCTTCATTTCCTCTCTTATAATGCAATAAAAGCAGGACTTGTCTCTCACAAGTAGGAAAGCACATGTGCGTAAAAGCCGCCTGTCAGGGGAGGGCTGAGTTCTCCAGAGGTTAAAGCAGGAGCTTGGAGGCCTTGCCTTTTCTTTCGTGCTCTGTACTGTTTTGTTCCATCGAAATATTTTTGCTTTTAACCAATTCCCAATGTAGCCTTGGGTTATTATTTTCCTATTTGAGTTTCAGAATCAGAACATAATGCTTCTTTACCTTTATAAAACTCACCCAACTATAAAAATGCAATATTTTCTTTCAGAGATATGAGAACATGTCTGTGAAATATTTAGTTTTTCACTTAATTATATATAGTAGATTAAATAGTTTTCTCCAAAATTCATGTCCACTCAGTACTTCAGAATATAACTTTCTGTAGGAATAAGGTCTTTGCAGATGTAATTAGTTAAGGCTCTTGAAATAAGGTCTTACTGGATTAGTCGGCTCTACATCCAGTGACAGGGGACCTCATAAGAAGAGGTGAGGGCATGCGGAGATGACTGAGGAGGCTGTGTGAAGACGAAGACAAGATTGGAATGACGTTGTGACAAGCCCAGTAACACCAGGAATTGCTAGGGGTCCCCAAAGCTGGAAAGGGTAGTGAGGATCCTTCCTGGGGCCTTTATGACCTTACCAACACCTTGATTTGGGGCTTCTGGTCTCTGAAATTGAGAGAGAAAAACTTTCTGTTGTTTTAAGTCACCAACTTCATGGTAATTTTTTATAGCAGCTCTGGGAAACTAATATTGTATAGTAGATAATTCTTAGCCCCTACTTTATCTTAGGAAGAAGAGAAACAGGAATTTGGTGGGAAAAGAGTCCTTCCCTCCGTGAACTTTCCCGTTACTGTTCACAATATAACCCTCCTGTTTCTTTTCCTCCTGTTGGTAACCAACAGTCTGGATGACTGTCCTCTGGGGAATTAAGAAGTCTTTTCCACAGCATCTCTGAATCCCTTTTGAACTAAAAAGTATCTGAAAACTGAATTAATGGATTTTCTCAAGATTTGCTCAACAGTTTCTAAAGATGCATAAAAACTACAGTCACGGCCATCATGTACAGTAGGGTAGGTTGTCTACTGTGCAACTCCTAGGGTAGCATTATATCAATGTCAATGCGCAGAAGCGCCAAACTGGCCACAATGTGAGCAGACATAAGGCTGCTGTGATTCATAAAACACAGCTGTATCTAAAAGCAATATTGAGTTAACGGCAGCTGTTTGTTACCATGCATTTCTCTCCACCATTGGACTGTTATGCTACAACTGCTATCCTGCAAATGGCTATGACTTTCTTAAAAAGATGTCCTTACTTTAAAAATATCGGTTAATTTTGATGCACTGCCTAAGAATCTTTTACCTTTCCCTCCCGTACCAAGCAGTTCCCAAGGTGCCCATTTCTTCTTCACAGTATTTCCTAAATGCGCTGTGCCTCTGCTTCACAGCCACTTCACACCGGACGCCAGGGTGCCTGGCTAGGACGGCTGTGACCGGATTCCTATCTCCTCGTCTTCTTTCCCCTCTCTGTTGACTCCTGTCAATTTGTAATAGAGCAATTTTTTATTGTCAGTCCACTAATCAGGAAATTTCACTGATTTCATTTTACTTGTAGAATTCAGTCCAAGTTTGTCAGCCTTTCATTCAAATCTTGGTTTACTTATTTTGTCTGATCTCTTTTCTCACCACTTCATGTCACTGTTCTTTTAAGGTTGGTAAGTTGACTTTATAATAATAAAATAGCTGCAGTGAAATTTTGATTTCTCTCTAGTGCTCCCCTCTTCATCTTTTGGCCTATTGTCACTTCAAAGAAAGTTCTAGAAGGAGAACATACTTGACGTATATGGAGAAAAAAGACCTGGTTCAAAAGTATGTTTTCAGCTTTCCCTGACTGGTGTGGCTCAGCTGGTTGGTCTCACAAAGCAAAAGGTAACTGGTTATATTCCCAGTCAGGGCACATACCTGGGTTGTGAGTTTGGTCCCTGGTCTGGGCACATAAGAAAGGCAGCCAATTGATATTTCTCTCTTTTTTCTCCCTCCTTTCCCTCTCTCTAAAAATAAATAAAAGAAATGTTTTTTTTTTTAATGCTTTCAGCTTTAGAAACTGTTTTATAAAGGAACTTGAAAAATCTAAACACAACTTAAAAATTGTAAGTATTCTTTGTCAGAGCTGATAATATAACTATTAAATAAATAAAAAATTGATGTTTCCTATTTATTAGTAATCATAAATTATTGTATTTGATTGCAATTTTGCCCAGCACAAATTGTATTATATTTGATTGCAATTTTAAGGCTCAGCACAAACAACTCTCATTTTTATTATAAAATTCTTTATTACAAAATCATAAGCATGTAATTCTGTAACATAACAATATCATACTCAAGCACACCAGATGATGATTTAGGTGAAATGTTCAAATTAAAACTATAAATTATTATACCCATATTATTACCCTACCAACCACACTCAAGCAGGCCTTACTTCTGTCAGACTCTGCATATAGGCTACAAAGCAGGTAATTAAAATAAGATTTTAAGAAACTTTCAATCCATATTGCAAATGCATGTATCTTAAATTAAGGAACCTATTTTTACAATGTTGAAAACATTTTAATTTCTCATGTAATTATATTTTTGAAAGATATATATAGCATCATTATCACTTCCCAATAATTACTATTTTATGTTAGCAACTAAAATTTTAGTCTTTTCCTTTCATATCTCAGGTGAAACAGATCTTGTGTACAAAGTGGTAGCTGTCCTTTGATGCTGGTTGCAAATTAAAGCCCTATTGCTAATATTTCATGCTTTCTACATTAACAGTGGGGTTTATAATACATGAAATATTCATAGCAGATGTCATTTATTACTCAAATATATGAAACTTCATACCTGATAAAATAGGAACCTAATGCATTATTTGAAGTTAAGAAATTTTCCTGAGAAATATACCAGGTGTTAGTCACCTCTCTGTACAGGTCCATAAACACATTTTGAAAGCATAAGAGGTCTGAAGATTCTAGGTTGTGCCTGGATATACTCTGGCAAAACAGACATTCCTAAGGTTTTATAGTGGAAGGAAATAATGAAAGGGTAGATCATCAAGTAGGGAAGTTACTGCTAAGATTTGTCCAAATGTTCAATACCTGAAGACGAAGAGTTAATCACTAGGTACAACAATGGTCTGGAATGCTTTTATCTGACAGTGCCTAGCAAACCGCAATACTAATCATCATAGTAGTCTTTTCTTTCCTGAAAGCTTTTGACTTGGGCAATTACGGAATTTGTTCTCCATGAGAATATCTCCAGTTTTGTAATTAAGATATCAAATATGATTTAATCAAATTAGCTTTTCAGACAGTTTATAGAATCTCATCTGTCCTTAAAGAGTAGGATACCTCAATAATCATCTTACTATAATTACTGAACAATAATAACTGTTTATTATTTTGCTGCAGCAAACAACATTTATTAAGTGAAGCTGCAGTGCCACTGACTCTGGCTCAGTAGGACAAAACATATGCTATTTGGGCTGGTTTTGAATATCTGTTTATTTTTTCTCCTTAGTGTTTATCCACTTGGAGCAGAAGAAAGAACAAAGGCCAAATTGGAATCTGACAGTTATTCAGCCAGAACATGTCAACAAATCAGTACATTTTGATATAGAAAACTGCTCTGAAATAGATGTTATATATAAAGGAAAACAATAAAGGTTAGAAAAAGCATGAATGAGTTTGGACATCCAAAATTGACATGTACACCTACATACATTGTTTTATTCCTTGTGAAAATGTCAAGAATGCCATCATTTATTATTGGCTACCTGTTAACAGCTCAGGGTAACCTATCAGTAGCAGAGATGAAAAGCACTGAACCTAGGTTTGAGAGGCGGGAGTAATGGCTATGAAAGTAGTGTTCAAGAATGGTGAGAGGAAACCAACATAGGAGGGAGGGTGGTTTAACAGAAGGATAAGAAATTCTTCGTTGCAAACTCTATGTTTCCCCAAATCAATCTGAGACAATATTCCTGTATATTTTCTGAACTGTGTGGCGCCAAAAATGGGCCTAATGAAGGCCAGTAAGAAAAAAATGACCAAACCATCTACTATTTTGTCATTGGTATCTCTGTTTTATGATGTGAATAGATCTTCCGAGCTAGGCATGCAACCACTGAAGAACATTGGGTTCTGCCTATGATATCCACAGAGACATTTGGTCCACACGAAAGATCTTTGAAATTTGATCCTATTCAAAGGGTCCACAACCATGTATATTTATTTATGCTTTTGGTTTTCAGGATTAATACATCAAGGATACTATCATGTTTTACTGGCCCAATAATTGTGTTATGTCTGTAACACCAATAATAACCCTTTCTGCATCAGTGGCCTAGCTGGTAATGGCACATGGGGTTGGGCTGGTGGCTTAGGGTTCAAATCTTGGAGAAGAGCAGGATTTACATTAACTATGCAGGCCAAATATCTCTATGGATATTTTGGACAGAAACAAATATCAAGGACCTTTTGGTGTGGACCAAAGTTCTCCCCAGATGTTTTGGAAGGACCAAATAAATGCTCATTAACTCGTGCATCTGCTCAAACAGCCTTAAACTATATAAAATCCATAGTAATCTATAATTTGATGGTAAAAGTATGAAGACAACAGCAAAACAATTTTAAATCTAACTTTCAATTGTATGTAATACCACTATTGAGCATCTTAATGAAGTTGATTCTATTAAAATTTACCATCTTTTACAAAAGCATTTCCTAGGTAATAGTGTTACTTGCTTGCACTTGGGAGTTTATTAAACTTTTACCTGACCCTTTTGCACAGAAGGCCAAGTTTGAATCCCAGTTATACAAGCAGATGGGCCACAGGGTAAATCACATGAGATGGTTACCTGAAGTACAAGGAAGAACAGCAAGTGAAAATGGAGTCAGACTATTGAGAAAAAAATCTGGGAAAAGAAAATCTATCGTCATTTCTAAGAAGTAATCCTAGACCAGGAACGGAAGACAGACCCAGGAGATGGGAGTTCAAAGCCACTGGTGTAGAGACTGCTCATGGAATGGCACTGATATTCTAGAAGACTTCATTTTCTTGTTTTACTTTAAATTGTCAATATTATAGAGAATATGTACATATTAAAATTTTAAGAAGAATATAGAAATATAAAATGAAATATAAAATCTCCTGCCCCTTCCACTTCTGCTTCCGCCCTCCAGAGAGTGGTAACAGTTGTTTATAGACCTCTCCAGGAATTTTCTGCCCAGATGGCAGTACAGAGTTTCTACTTTTAGAGTTAGTATTATGTTTATTGTAAAATTAAAACATAATAAATTATTAAAATTATTAAAACATAAATGTAAGGAATGTAATATTTTACAAAAGAAAAGTTCCTCAAATTAAATATACAAAGTAGGCAAAGTTCTAAAAATTGAACACCCAGGCAAAAGGAACCAATCATTAACAATCATCTTTTACTATGTTCAGTGAAAATTACAGGGAACAAATCAGTTAGTTGGAACCAAATATAAAGAAAATAAATATTCTTAAAGCAAACAAACATGTGCCTTTCTAATTCTTTAAATAACAACAGAATTTACTAAAAGTTTCTTTTCCACTTAAGTTTATTTTTTAAATATTTCAATATTTGTTGGAAATATTTCCATTTCAGCCTACATTGATTTACCTTAAACTTTTTTTGTTGGGAACCACCCTGCCTGGTTTCAGAAGCTATAACCCCTTGATGGCTAAGGCTGAGTGAGCTACCTTTGGACCAGAAGCCACTAAGGAGACAAAGCTTATCTCCCTGGCAGGAGCTCAGCTTCTGCCCCCTTTTACTTCATGTGTAACTGACCCCTAATGCTTGGTTGGTTAGAAAATGATAGGTAAGATTCCCCAAGGGGGGAATGACCTAAGACAGGCACAATCATGTGGGAGACCCCCAGGAAAGAACTTGGGGGGCTATGGAGAAAGGGGGTGAGGGACCCTTGTCTCTCAGCTTTGACAAAGCCTGAGTCCTCATTCTGTCTGCAAGAAGCCTCCTAATCTCTTGGATGCCTTACTTCCCCTGCCTGACATAAGCCTGAAAGAATGACAGAGAGCAGTGCAGCCCTGTGCTGGAAAGGGTGGGCCACCTGGGTTATCAGGCCTGAGAAAGAATATATAAAATCCTGTGAAACCTGTTTTGCTAAGAATGTTCTCAATGAAACGATAAGGGTCCAAGCAAGAAGTGAGTTTGTTCCTCAAAGTTTTACAGCTCTTTAGCTATCTGACCCTGACTCAAAATAGGCCCTCAGAGTTCTTTGTATATTATCTATTGTTTGATCCTTACTGCCTGACAATGATTAATGAGCTTTACCTGTATTCCTGTGCAAATGAACCCAATAAAAGCCCATTGGGGAAAAGGCTCTTGACCCTTCTCCTTTGAGAGATCAGCTACCTTTCCTCCCCAAGCAGATCATGTTTTGGTAGACTTATTCTCATCTGCAGCGGATGGGGGGCTCTGCGGGCAAAGCTCCCCCACACTTTTTGATTACTGCATAGTTTCTATTACATGGATTTGCTTTAACTTATATAACCACTCCAATGTAGTGGTGACCCTCAACAAAATGCTGAGATTTTGCTATTTCAAACAATGTGACAAGATGTAACTTTGTTTTTGCATTTATGCAAACAAATCTGTATGTTAAGTTCTTTTTAAATGCATTATATCAATTAAATAATAGATATAAACAAATTGTTCTTCAAAGAAATTTACATTAATCAAAAGGAGAGGAATATGTTTCCTTCCTTAAAGATTCCTTAAATATTAACCATCACTGGGTGTTTCAACTTTTTATCCTTTGCTAATATCCTTGGTGAAAAAAGCAGTATATCAATTTTTTAAAAGTCCTTTGAATTAATTACAACTGAAGTTGATTATTTTTTCATAAGATTCTTCGCTATTTTTATTCTTTTTTCTTCTGTTAACATTAGATAAATCATATCAGTCTTCTATCAAAACCTTCCTGTGGTTTTCCATTTTATACAAAGTAAAATTCAAAGTTCTTTCCATGGCCTGCAAGACCATAATAGAGCTGGCTCCTGGCTTCCTCTCTGACCTCACTACCAATCTCTCTCTCTCTCTCTCTCTCATTCTGCTCCAGTTTCTTTGGCTTTCTTGCTTTTCTTTAAGCATGCCAGACATAGTTACGTTTTCAGGGCCTTTGGCTCTTGCTGTTCCCTCTGCCTGAAATCCTCTTCCCTCAAGGGCAGCATGGCTTACTCACTTCAGGTTGCTGCTCAAATGGTATCTTTTCAGAGTTCTTACCTTCCCACCCTATTGAAGGTACATGTCTCCTCTCTATTTTGTCTCTCTCCCACCTAACCGTATAACACTGACCTGCTTGGGGCATTAGACAATGTCTAGAAATAATTTTGCTTATCACCACTGGGGAGGAGGAGCTGCTACTACCTCCATCTACTGGATAGATGCCAGAGATGCTATTAAATATCCTGCAATGTACCAGACAGCCCCAACACAGAGAACTATCTGGTCCAAGGTAGCAATGCTGCAGAGGTTGAGAAACTCTGCTGTGTATTTTTGTTGGTTTATTGTTCGTCAGTCCCCTAGTAGCAGGGATGATATTAAAACTATATGACAACTGGAAGGGGTATAGGTGCTGACCAAATTGGCGCGAGTCATGAGCAACTAGTGTGGCCACACAAGGTCTCCCAGCTGAGTGTGAGGCCTGCCTATGGTAATCAGGACTCACGGAAGAGACTTTGTTTTGTACCTGAAGTGTTCCTTTGTTAAATAAAATATTTTAAATTGACTTACAAGTCTACACCCTATGTCAGTTTTTGTCTATTCTGTTGTTTTTCCCCTCATTAATTAGCAAGTGTTAATTTTCTATTAAAAAATTAGAATTTTATTGTCATTTGTTGAAAATAATTTTTTTTTCCCCTCAGGTTAGTTGGTTGTATTTTGTCTTTGTTTGTGGTGTTTGCTTTTGTCTTGCAGGAGTTCTTAGATTTATGTAATCATATGTATTAACCCATTTCCTAAGGACTTCTGGATTTTTAATCTTCTTATAAAAAGTCTTCTAAATGAAATTGTAAAAAATATTATCTTTTTAAAAGTGTTTTTATGATATAATTTTTACACTGAATTGTTTACATATCTGTAATTTATTTTGAGATCTTTCTAAATTGCTAGGTCATTTGTTCTAACATCATTTATTGGATAATTCATTTTTCTTCAATAATTTAAAGAGATATATTTGTATGTATTAAATTCCTATTTTGTTTTGGGGTTTATTTCTGAGTTCTCTTTTTTTTCACAGACCGGTTTGGTTTTGGCTATTAATAACATTTCTTATTATTGAAGCTTTACACATATTGATGCTGGTAGTCATATTCCCTCTACATTAATCTTTTTTACAAATTTTCTGGCTGTACTTATACATTTATTTTTTTAAGTAAATTATAGTATTATTTTTGCATGTTCAAAGAGAGGAAGATACTTCTTTGCATTTTTTGGGGGGATGACATTGAATGAACCTATTAAATTTTGGGAGGATATATATGTTTATTAAATCTTAAGAGTGAGCAGAGCTGAAACCACAATTTAATTTATCAGCTTGTCATACCTCATTCTCATATTCACAGAAAGAGCAATGTCTGCCTTTTGTGGCCTCCCCACAAAAAAATGGCCCACAATGATCAGTTCAGCTTCCAAGAAGAAGCAAGGAATGCCCTGTCTGGTGTAGCTCAGTGGGTTGAGCGTGGGCCTGTGAACCAAAGGGTCACTGGTTTGATTCCCAGTCAGGGCACATGCCTGGGTTGTGGGCCAGGTCCCCAGTTGGGGGCATTCAAGAGGCAACCACACATTGATATTTCTCTCCCTCTCTTTCTCCTTCCCTTCCCCTCTGTCTAAAATAAATAAATAAAATCTTAAAAGAAAGAAGTGGGGAGAGAGAACCAAAAGTCTGTTGCGGCCTTTTGCGCCAGGTGTGTTTGTTTGTTATTGTACTCGGTGTCTCTACTGAGCACTTGTATTGCACAGTCTGAGAAATATCTACCCGCTGCTGCAGTGACGTCCTTTCTTATCCAGCTCTCTTCCGCCCTGTACGGTTTTACCATAATTAGGCTTCAAGTTTACACTTGCACATATCCAGTCATTCATCCCCCAAACTGATGACATGTCAGGCCATTAGTAGAATTTACTGGAATAGCTTTCTCCTTTTCATAAGTGCTTTGTTCAAAGTAAGCAACTTTGAACATCTATGTTTTTAACTTGTCTAGGTCTTAGCACAAATCACTGAAAGAGAAAGTTTTACTTCAAAGACCTTGGTGCTATTTTCCAATGAAAAATCCTGGATGGATCCTCCTGAATCTGTCAGAAAATTTCCAACAATGTTAAGCCTTGAAAAGGAAGTTTTTCTGATCCTACTTTATGTTTTCCCAAGTGGCTCCTTCATCAGTATGTAAATCTCTCCACACCTTACCCTAGGGGCAAGCTCTGGATACCAAGGAGTCTTGAGGAAAAATATCAAGAGGAGCAAAGCAGAGATCTCTGAGGGAACTGGCTACAGGTACCTAAACCAAGAAAGGATGCCAGCTTCTCACTCAACGTTTTAAATTCAGCTTCACCTCTGTTACAAATGCAACCCATCAACTCCAAAGCAGGCTAGAAGGAAGTGTGAGTTTTGGGAGAGAGAAATAGAAAAGGGGGGAGGCAGTTGCCTAAAACTTTTCTTGGGGCTTTCAGTTAGTCTTTTTGGTGTGTGGGTGGATCAGCCAGGCGCAAGAAAAGAAGGACCGTGTATAAATAAAATGAATCTACTATGCAAATTGTTAAAACAGTCTATGTAAGCTCTGTTGTGATTAGAATACAAGTGCCACCACTTTTCAACGTTAACAGAATTGTATTTGATCCACGTATTGCCTTCTTTAGGCATCTCATTTACCGACACATTTGGACATGAGTTAAGCATAAATTAAGTTACATAATTTATAGTGCATAAAAATCACAGAAATGCTTATTGATTTCTAAATTAGGATAATATATTTTAGCTGGTGCGGTCTTTTATCAATAAATTTTGATTGAATTTTCAAGTTAAAGCCTGAGGGAAAATGTGCTCTAGTTTTTTTTTTTGTTGTTGTTGGTGTTATTGTTCTTGTTTTTTTTTTAAGATTTTCAGAAACACTGAGCCCAAACGTTGTGAATGTTCCCTGATTAAATGCAACAGAATCACTTTGCAGCAAAGATGAATCACTTTTCTTAATTTGTTTAAATGAAAATCATTCACATATTCTCGGTGTGAGGTTTTCGATTTCTCTATAAAGGTAATTGGTTTTTCTTGTAAACTATATTCCAAATCAGTAGAATATTATAGATTATTAGTGTCACTGTTTTAAATGCATTCTCAAATTTCAGCACTATTTTCAGTGCGACCACATATTAAACCTTTACCTCTGGGATAAACAAAAAGATGACTTGATATATTAAAAAGACTGCTCCCTCTAGGGAATTTTGCCAACGTTTTTATGGGAAATAAATAATGTATGCCAGATACATTGGAAAGTCATGGGAATGATCTCAACACTTAAAAAATAAAATTCAATATTTTAGCATTTTGATTTGAAGAAGGCAATGGTGGAGGCATTCACTTGGGAATTATAGTTTTAAATGCCTATTTGTATCTAAAACATTCAAAGTCAATGTATAACTCTTTTTCTGAGACTGGGCTTCCATTAATAAGGTCTGTCCTCATTGGATTGTCTCAGAAGCCTATCCTAAAACATGATAAGCCAAAAAAGGAAGTTTATTAAAAGGATACTTGTTGCCCGTAGAGTTGTTGGGAGGCCTGCAAAACTAAACTGAATGTTAAGCTCATGGAACAATTTTGAAAACCACATGGCACAGCTGGCCCAGAGAGGAAACAGAGCTTGCCTTACAGAGCATGTTCTACAGAGCATCAGGGAGGGAGCTGCCAACTCTCAGCTCCCGTGTCGGTCACTTCTGTGCTGACAGCTAGACTTAGAAAGCATTGAGAAACTGCGTACACTGTTGCTGCTGCCATCAGAAGAAGCAGCATTATTGCCTCTCATGCCAGTCAAAGTGGATTCTAACTGGAGCTTTCTTCTTCTTGCTGCTTCCTTACTGGCAATATTCTGTGTGGGTGAGCCTGACTGGAGAAGCCAAAGCCACTGCATGAGAGGTTGGGAATTTTGTTTTCTGCATTCTACCTTGTGGAAGCAGGACTCTGAAACCTGGGGATATTCCCATATGGTAAAGGTATCTTCAAAATGTGCTGTGTAGTCAGAAAATATAAAAAAATATTCATGTCCAATATAGGGAGCAACTTTATTTTACCTGTGAGTGAACTGCAAATCAGGACATTTCAATAACATGTCTAATGTTGCACACTGCCAGAAAAGGTAGAGCCAGACTATAAATCCAGGTTTTTCTGATTCTAAATCCCATGCCTCTGTTTATTGCTATTTTTGTCCAAACCATAAACACATGAAGCACATACTTTCATCCTTAGAATTTCTCAATAAGAGCAGTCCTGCGCTGTTATCAAAGAGTGCTAACAGTGTGGTTCGAATGGGACTATGTGGTCAGCATCTGTTGGTATTTTGTTGTTGTTGTTGTTATTGTTTTATACTCACCAGCCCTTTCTCTTCAAATAATGACAATGCTTTTGGGGGGAATTATTTCTCTCCAGTTCTCATGGACGTGGTGTGACCATTGTCACAACACTTTCATCTTTCAGAAGGGGTGGGCATGCAAATTTGGCTGGCTAATTCTTGACATCCCTTCCATGGTAATTGTCTTAGTGATGGGCTTGTTATCAAAGCTGGACCGATAAAAGTACTTCCTAGGACTTTACTGGACAGTGGTGAACAAGACATCCTCTGTGGTGGGCTGAGTAATGACCACCTAAAGATGTTAACATCTAAATGCCTAGACCTTGTGATTAGTTACAAAGTAAAAGAGATTTTGCAGATATGATTAAGATCTTGAAGTGAGAAGATTGTACTGGATTATTTGGATACTTCATTTCAGGTGGGGCTGCTATACTAACAAGTCATTATAAGAGACAGGGCAGGAGATTGGAGTGAGTAGAAGGCAGTGTGACCATGGATGCAGAGATTGGAGGGATGTGGCCACAAACCAGGTAAGGTTGGCAGCCTCTGGTAGTTGCAGGAGGCAAGTTCATTTGTCTGGGTTCTCCAGAGGTACAGAAAAAATATATAAAGGATTTATTATAAGCGATTGGCTTATAGAGACCAAGAAGTCCCAAGGTTTTTAGTTGGAAAGCTAGAGAGATTCAGAAGTGTAGATGGTATAAGTCCCAGTTTGAGTTCAAGTCTGAAGTCAGAAGACTGATGTCCATTTTGAAGAGAGGCAGAAAGAGTGAATTCTTTCTTACTTTGCCTTTATGTTTTATCCAGGCCTTCAATATATTGGATGAGGCCTACCCCCATTGGTGAGGTCAATGTGCTTTACTTAGTCTACAGATTCATATGTCAATTTCATCCATAAACACCCATACATTCTACACCCCCCCACCCCCCCAACCCCCGCCAAATAATGTTTAATGAGATATCTGACTCTGTCACTCTGTGGCCTAGTCAGGTTGACACATAAAATTAACCATCACAGCAAGACACAGATTCTCCCTATGAACCTCCAGAAGGAGTTAACCCTGCCCATCCCTTGAGTTTAGTCTGGCAGGACTAATTTTGGACTCTCACTTTTACCTTTAACAGAATAATATGTGTTGTTTAAAGCCTTTAAGTTTGTGGTGATTTGTTAAAGCATCAAGAAGAAAACAAATACATCCCCCTCCCCCTGAGAGATGAGAGAAACAGGGAAAGAGACACAGAGAGATCAATGAAGATAATAAAGGTAACAATTGTGATGATGCAATTTGAAACACTTAATTTACTTGTGTCTAGGCCAGGACCCCATCCTTGTGCATTGCAGTTACTTGGCCCATATATTTGAGTCCCAAATACTTTGTATTGTATTTCTACTGCACATACTTGAGAATCTCAGTGACGCAATGTATCTATCTCATTTTCAAAATTTATAAAATATAAGAAAAATGAGAGCATATATCCAATAAGTTTCTTCTCTTTCATGCACAGAGATAAAGTGAATTTCTTTTTTAAAAATGTGTTTTTATATTTAAAATTTATTTATTGATTTTAGAGGGAGAGGAAGGGAGATAGAGAGATAGAGAGATACAGAGAGAGAAACATTGACCTGTTATTTCACTTATCTCTGCATTCATTAGTTGATTCTTGCATGTGTCCTGACTGGGGATCAAACCCACAGCCTTGGTATATCAGGATGATGCTCTAACCAACTGAACTACCCAGCCAGGTAAAGTGGATTTATTGAAGAAAGAAGAATATTTTCTGAATGCATTAGTGCATATTAACTTATCACATTCAGATAGAGACAATATTAAAGATAAAAAAAAGTTAAAAAAACAAGGTAAAGTCAATGTTCTACTTAGTCAGCACTGAAAATATATTTCCTTACTATCCTTGGATAAAATAGCAAGCATTTAATGCAGTAGTCTCAGGAATGTAAAAAGTACAGCATAAGGAATGTAGTCAATCACATTGTAATAATTATGCATTGTGTCAGAAGAATACTAAACTGATTTCCAGCCAAGGTGGAGGCATAGGTAGATATATTTTGCCTCCTTGCACCACCTAAAGAAGGACAACAACAAATTTAAAAACAAAAAGTAACCAGAACTGCCAGAAAATCGAACTGTATGGAAGTCTGACAACCAAGGAGCTAAAGGGTAGTTCAGTTGGTTGGAGCCAACCCCGGTGTGCCAAGGTTGAAGGCTCAGTCCCTGGTTGATGCACGTGTAAGAGGCAACCATTGAATGCACATATGAATGGAACAAGTTAATACCTCTATCTCTCTCTCTTTCTACCTTCCCTTCTCTATCTAAAAAATAAATAAATAAATAAAATGCAAAAAGAAAAATATTGCTGAGAAAAAAGTAACAAAAAGAATAATTTATAGCAATAACACAAAGGGAGGGAAAAAGCAGTTAACAGAGTGAGTGTTCTAAAATCCTCTCATTGTCTGGTAATATTCAAAAGTACTAATTAGTTTTTTAAAGAGTTTTATTTATTTATTTTTAGAGAGAGGGGAAGGGAGGCGAAAGAAAGGGAGAGAAACATCAACGTGTGGTTGCTTCTCATGCGCCCCCTACTGAGGACCTAGCCTACAACCCAGACAAGTGCAAACCAGAATTGGACTTTGCTTAAGTCCAATCCACTGAGCCACACCAGCCAGGGATAAAGTACTAATTAATTTATATTAGACTCTAACAAGGAAAGGATACATGCCATAATCTCTAGAGAAGTGCTGTCAAAGAAATATATTGCAAACCACAGATGAGAACGACATAAATAATTCTTCAATTTCTAGCAGTTTTATCTATAAAAAGTAAAAAAGAAATGGGTGAAATTATATTAATAATGTATATTCTCACCTAATACATCTTAGATTTCATAAATCAATATAAACATTATGAAAGAGGTTTTTACAAAATCATATCAAGTCTTTAAGACCTGGTATTTTACTCTTAGACCACACCTCAATTTGGACTAACCACATTTCAAGTGTCACAGGTAGTTACTGGTCAGCCCAGTTTTAGAACAGTGTTTCTCAAGGGGAGAGATTTTCCTCTAACAGGGTGTACTGGACCGTGTCTGAAGACATTTTTGATTGCCATGATTGTGGGAGGGTGCATGGTGCTATTGGTATCTAGTGGGTAGAAGCCATGGGTGCTGCTGTATATCCTATAGTATACACATAACAGCCCTTCCCCACACTCTATAAAGAATTTGGTCCTAAATATTAATCATAACATCCTTGAGAAACCATGCTCTAGAGTAATCCTTAAAATAAAAGTTTAAAAGTATATAACTAATAAGCTAATGGCAGGGAGGAAGAGAAGAAACAAAATATTACTAATGTAACAGAGCAAAGAATGGGAAAAAAGGAATAGAGAAAGGATGGGACAAGTAGAAAGCAAATAGTTGTATTAGTAAAATAACATTAACTACAAATGGATTAATATTCTAATTAAAGTTTAAGATTGTCAGATGGGGAAAAAGTCTCTGCCTATATGTTGCAAAGGAAACATTTTAAATATAAGGATACAGAAAAGTTTAAGGTAAAATGATTAAAAAGTTTAGGCCATGAAGAATCTGACCAAAATAAAACTGGTATGGCTATACTAATATTAAAATAGGTTTTAAGAGAGATCCAAGAGTGCAGACAAGTGGAAGCTGCACTAACCTCCTCCCAGAACCAATCTGGAATTACCACTAAATTGTAGAGAAATCATCCGGAGTAACCAACTGAACAATAATCGGAGAGAAGTCTTATAACCACAGGAAGACAGAAGAAATTCCTTCACCAAAATGTGACTGGTATGGAGTGTGGAGAAGGTGCGAGAAGGCTGGCTGGCTTACCACGAGCAGCAGCTGAAGTTCCAGAAGGAAATTTCAGCGGCTGGGGGTTCTCCCAGAGAATTGTGGTGTCTAAACTCAAACTAGGTTTCCCAACCTAAAGCACCAGAGCTAGAAAGGAACCCAGATAACATCCAGCTGTGAAAAGTGGTGGGGTTTCTGTCTAACAGAGAGAGATAGCTAGAGACACAGAGAGTCTTTTAAAGGGCCAATGCATAAAATTTCACTTGCAGTCACTTACCCTTGACTCTGGCAAAGGGAAGGGGGGTGGAAGAGTGAATTAGAGACACTTGAGGAAAGCCTGGGGGTGGTGGCTTTGAGGACAGAACTGAGGGAGCAACAGTCAGGATCCCTGTCCTGAGCCATTCCCCATACCGCAAGAGCCATCTTGCTCAGGCAGAGCAGTCCCCTCCAAGTGGCATCAGCCTGAGGGGAAGTAATAGCCCCACTGAAAGGAATTGTTCTTCTCCACCCTATAAAGCTTAAGCCTGACTGGTGATTACAGATTGGCTAGATTAACAATGGAAGAAGATAACCACAGACTGTGGATCACTGGTACAGCCACTATGGAAAACAGTATGGAATTCCTCAAAAAAAAAAACTAAAAATGGAACTGCCTTTTGACCTTGTGATTCTATTGTTGGGATTATACTTTAAGAATCCTGAAACACCTATTGAAAAGAACCTATGCACCTCAGTGTTCATAGCAGTGTTATTTACAATAGCCAAGTGCTGGAAACATCCTTAGTGCTCATCAGTAAGTGAGTGGGTAAAAAAACTATGGTACATTTAGACAATGGAGTACTATGCAGCAGAAAGAAGACAGAACTTTACCTCTTGCAACAGCATGGATGGAACAGGAGAGTATTATGCTAAGTGAAATAGGGCAGGCTGTGAACAACAAATACCATATAATGTCATCTATAAGTGGATCTTAATCAACAAAACAAACAAGCAAGAAAAATAGAACCAGGGACACAGAAATAAAGAACAAACTGATAGTGACCAGAGTGGATGAGGGTGGGGAATAATGGAGGAAAGAAAAGGAGGGGTTGAGTCAAGGAACATGTATAAAGGACCCAAAGACAAAGACAATGGTAGGGGGGAGATTGAATGTGGAAGTGCAGGATGGGTAGAGCAGGGGAGACTAATGGGGAAAATGGGGGCAACTGTTATTGAACAACAATACAAATTTTTTCAATAGTAGTAAATGGAAAAAACAATTTAAAAAACCAAGTTGAACTACATCAAACTGAAAAGCTCTGCATAGCAAAGAATACCATCGACAAAATGAAAAAGCTATCTACAGAATTGGAGAAAATATTTGCAAACTTTATATCAGATAAAGGGTTAACATCTAAAGTATGTAAAGAGCTCATATAACTCAACAGTCATAACAACAAAACAAAAGCAGTCTGATTAAATAATAAGCAGAATATCTGAATAGATATTTTTTTCAAAGAAGATATACAAATGGCCAACAGGTACATGAAAAAGTGCTCAACACCACTAATCATCAGGAAAATGCAAATCAAAACCACAATGAAATACTACCTCACACTTATTAGAATGGCTGTTGTCAAAAAGACAAAAGACAATTGTTGGCGAGGATGTGGAGAAAAGGAAACCCAGTGCACTATTGATGGAAATGCATATTGGTGCAGCCACTGTAAAAAATGCTATGCAGGTTCCTTAAAAATTTAGAAATAGAAATACCATATGAGCCAGAGATGAGGAAGAAGATGGAGAAGCAGTGCCAGAAAACAAACTGTAATCAGACAATCTGCTAGAAGGGTTCTGATATTTAAGGTTACTTTTGACTACTTTTACAACATGAACCCTTCTATGGGATGGGCACTGAAACTAAGGTCAACAGTGGAAGGATTGGCACTATTTCTCTAATAATGCTTCTCTAGAAATAAAAAGTAGAGGACTTAAACAGAAATTAACTGTATTATTGTAAAGTTACACCGAGTGTGCCTGCCTCTCCTGTCTCCCCTTCCACCTTTTCTACCTCTGTCATGACCTGAGATAGCAAGACCAACCCCTTCTCTTCTTCCTCCTCCTCAATGTAATCAGCATGATGATAAGGATGAAGATCTTTATGTTGATTCACTTCCACTTAATGAATAGTAAATAATCATCATGCTAGATAGTTAATAAACTTGCTTGTTGTGTGTTTTCATGCAAAAATCTGAGTCATCATCATTGCCTAAGTATTTATCTTTTACTCTTTCCACTCACCATCCAAATGCTCTGACTGTGCATGTATTTACTTTTGTTACCAAGCGACGGCTTGCTGCCTGATATGCATAGAAACCAATACTATGATATCAGCTGTTGCGAAAAGAAAAGGCTTTTATTTGTGAGTCAATTGACAAGGAGACTGGGGGCAGGGCTCAAATCTGTCTCCCTGATCCAGGGTTTAGAACAGGTTTAAGAGGTTGCAGCACCAGATCTCCCTGGACAATGGTCCCTTTGCTTATGAATGGGATCTTGTGTTTAGTGCCTGGTCATTTCCAGGTTCTTTGGTTCCAGTGAGGGGAATGGTTAAGGGTTCACAAGTGTTACTCTTGAATGGCATATTCAAGGTTTACACTTTGGTTCTGGGTCTTGTTAGAAACAGGTTAAGACCAGTGTGAGTTAGTTCTGTGGTTACACTTTGAGGTGTATGAATTATATTTTAACTTTCTGATTGATCTTTCCTTGGATGTAAGCATGAGCAATGGTAGAGGTATCAGCAATTTGAAAAGAAGCACTGTGTTGCACCAGGATGTCTATAAAATGGATTTCAGCTATTCTGCTGCAATAGCTGAATTGTAACTTTAGCCCAGGGAGCTGTGGAAAGGTACTGGTGTGGTCCACAGAATATAGCATTTGGATCAATACGAAGATAATCCTGGATGAACTTGTCCAGAGAGGTCATGAAATAATTGTTCCAACATCTTAGGCTTCCTTTTTTGTTGATTCCAACAAATCATCTGCTATTAAATTTGAGATTTACCCTGCATCTTTAATTAAAAATGATATGGTGCTATTATTTTTCATGCAGCTGGCAAAATAAGTAGATAAATGATCTGCCAAAAGATACATTTTGGACATATTTTTCACAAATGCAAGAAATGCTTTGGAATTGTCTGATTTTATTGAAACACTCTGTAAAAATGTCATTTTAATAGGAAACATAACAAAAAGAATCAAGGCTTGGTGTCATTCCTGTAGATGTCATTATACCCTGTGGAGAGCTGCTGGCTGAGCCACTGAAATATCTTTAGTGTACACTTCCTGCTTCTTTCCTGTTACACAATTGAAAAGTATATTGTGGAGGACTTCCAATCCTTCTATCCTATGTACTTATTATGTCAGAATTAAGTGATCAAATGGCCTTCACAGAGAGGGTAAAAATTATGATATATGTGCTTTATTTTGTCTTTGGGTTCCAAACATTTAATGAGAACTGGGATCAGATTTATAATGAAGCCCTGGGTAAGTCATGTTTTCAGTGGGTAGCATGAAGTCCTAACTTTCCTAGTGCCTTGGAGGATGAGTTTGCATAGATATAAAGTCAGAGTCAGAGGAATTTGTCTTTGTAAGTTAAATAATGAAATAATAGAAATGATCTTTCAGTCCACAAATATTATAGAAATGCTTAAATTCTAAGGTCGGTTGAGCCTTGTGGTCCATTACCAGCACAGGACACTCCAGGAAGTCAGAGACCACAAACTGAGGCACTGAAGAGTTCTTTAAGCAATCGCATAGTCATTCTTATTAATTGGTTTGTTTGTAATAGGCTTTATTTTATAGAGGGGTTACAGGTCCTCAGCAATATTAAGTAGAAATTTTCAATATATGCCTTGCTCACACATATATATTGCCTCCTCTATTATTAACATCCCCAGCAGAGAAGTACATTCATTATAATTGATGAAAGTATATTATATCATTATCATCCAAAGTCCATAGTTCACATTTACTCTTGATGTTAATCTATGATGTCATGTATCCACTAGTACAGGATTTTACAGAGTAGTTTCACTGGCCTAAAAGTTCTCTCTGCTTTGCGTATTCATTCTACATGTCAATTTTACTAAATTTTTTTCATCTTCAATAAGAGGCATTAGAAATTTCACTAATTATCTTCATCAAAGCAGGCAGATGTGTATACTGAGGAGTTACATATTTCTAGCACATTATCTATGGAGCATTGAGGAAAATGTTTCCCCTTGCAGAGCTTTGTTTCATTTAAATTAAACTATTTTCCCCTATTACCTGAAGAAGTCCTTCACAATGAGATAAAGTGGCTTTATCTCAGATTCAGGAACCTATAATTCGAGGTTTCTAATTATTACACGTTCCTTCATTATGTATTTACAGATCACCTGTTTTGAAGTCTTACAATCTTGTTGAAGGGTGGACTTACAAGTTATTACTCTATATTCTTAAAACATGTCTCTTCATTAAAAGAAAAATGAGACAAAATTATGGGTGAGCACATTTATCTCCATATTTTATGAAAACTTTCCAGCTGTTTTTTTGCAAATACTTTTACTTAATCTATAAATATTTATCTCTTAATATGAACCAAACGCAGTTGTAGCCATTCTTTCAAACACCTCACATTATACTTGGAACATCTAGGAATAAGGAATAACTTGCTAAATTGTGGAATAGGGATTAAGTACTCTAAGGAAAGGTGTCTCCATGGGTGTGGTAAAGTTAATTAATTAAGGAGTAGAAATTATTGTCTATATCTGCATTAGTTAATTTTGAATCTTTACAGAATAAACAAATACATGGTTAATTCTTTAGAGATTAGATTAATACTTGTTTATAATTCTGAATGTACCAGGTAACATTTGATAAAAGTCTATTAACTCTTATCTATGTGAACAAAATATATATAAAATATACTTTGTAACTGTATTTTAAAACTAAGACACAATTTAAATCTTTGGCTACATTATTCCTGGCTCCTTTCAGAAAATTGCCTGGTATAATCACATTTTCTCCAGAAATTGTTTGTTTTTTATCCCTTCTGGAAGACCCACTCCATTATGTGAGTTAAAAGAGAAGGCTGAAATGTGGCTCATTTAAACCTATTGGGTTCTTGAATCTCCTCACCCATTCTGACCACGTTTTGAATTTTTTGGAGGACTCCACAACAAACTTTCTAAACCCCTACCTAAGGTAACTTATTCCTGTTTGTTTTGCATTGTTTACTTTGACTTTTCTGTAGAAATGTATCTGCATTCTTTATTTAGGATGCTCGATCCCAACAAGAAAGATATGGGAAGCTGGACAAAATGACCTGCCAATTAAAAACAAATATGTCAATACCATTACAAGAATAGGAATTTCATTATCATTATAAAAAGATGTATTATACCTGAGAGACTTTGGGAATATGGTCAGTTAATTAAATTTAGGCCTCATTATTCAACTCATAAGAAAATGTCAGTCATTCATTCAAAGAATATTTTAAAAGTGAGTAGTATAGTCCAGAGATAAATAATAGATATGCAAAGAAATAATGTAGACACACCCACACCTGACATTCTTCTTGAAAAGATAGAATATAAGCAAGTAATAAAAATTGTGTGATCTTGGCTGGGTGGCTTAGTTGGTTGGAGTGGCAGCCCATACATGAAAAAGGTCGCATGTTCGATCTCTGGTAGGGGTGCGTACAGGAGGCAACTGATCAATGTTCTCTCTGACATTGATGTTTCTCTTTCTCAAATCAATAAACATATCCTTGGATGAGGATTCAAAAACTTGTGGAGTATTATAATAAGGAAAGACCACAATGCTAGAGAATATCCAGCAAGGATCAAAAAATGTGTTTCATATTAATGATGTTAAGTGAGACCTGAAGGATGTGCAGTAACAGGAGGGAAGGATGGGGAGAAAGACACAAAAAGTAAAGCAGGAAGAATGATAATGACAGTGCCTAAGAACTCCAAATTTAGTGTAGCGGAAAGAGGCTGAATAAAGAGGCAGATGGTGCTGGAAAAGTAAGTTAGAGATAAGTAATTACAAGAATTTTGCATTACAAAGCATCCTGTATTTTGTATACAGGATAATGACGCCTCAGTCTCCTTCAAAGTAAGCACATTGGGACCTCACAGAGTTCATCCAGTGTCATTAGCAACTGCAACATGATGTTCCTTCTGCTCCGGTAGCAGAAGCCATGGAACAAATTTTGCCACAACGTGTTTCATGCCAAAATTCTGCATCAAAATCTCAGACATCAAATCAGACAGTAGATTTTAGAATCCCCAGATCAGCTTCTCGTTCTCACACTGTCAGTCACTGATCTTTGTTGATTGCAGCCCGTACATGTTCAACATTCTCAGGTATTCTGCTTGTTACAGGCCTTCCAGAACGTGGGTCACAGTCAGTGGATTCTTGGCCATCTTTGAAGCATTTCTGCCACACTTTCATTTGCACTGTACTTGTTGCATCATTCCTAAAAGCCTTCTGGATCATCCAAATAGTTTCCACAGAGGATTGTTGAAGCTTAACACAAAATTTGATGCAGATTTGTTGCTCTATGCGGTCAGTCATTTTGAATGTGAGGACCACACAAGACACATGCTCACTCAACAGTGTCTACCATCTCCACTGACAAGCACAGTGAAGTTGTTATTGTTTGTAGATGCACATTCCAGTCCACTCTCCTCGGCTACCAGGTTACATGGATGTCCTGCATACTTTCTCATTATATTAATAAAGGCTGGACTTTTTCTGGACAGACCTTGTGTGTATAATTAAGCAATCAGATGAGCACATTGAAATGCTAATTTTTTTGAAAGCCTCTTTTCCAGTGTTCCAGCTTAAAGGGAAGATCATTCCTCAACTATATTAATGTGTGCTCCAACAATATTGGCAGCCAAACCCAAAGTTTGCTTGTCTTCACTACAGCATTTAAACAATTCCTCATTTGAGATCCTGAGGTTTGACATCTAGAGCATAAAACAGATTTGCTTACTACAACAGGTGTTTTCTACCATACCGCCACACACCAATCCTGTACGAAATCTCAGTAAGGATCACTCAGTGAACAGCGTTCTTGTCATCATAGCTGCCTGTCAAAATGATGAAGGAAAAAATGTACGCTACACATAAAATAAGACCATAAATTCTGTATACTTAATAAAGACCAAATAATTTCTACCACTTCTGTATGAAACTGTTCATAGTTAAAAATTATAAAATAATTCTGTTAATATATAGGATAATATTCCACATGGGAGAAAGAATCTATATGATTTAAATTGATATAATAGCTTTAAGATATAAATAGAAAGCAAATATCATTTACTGAACTATTAAATGATTTATGAGAGACCCTTTTGGTCTACCATTTGATTAGCAGCAACATAAAACAGATCTTATTGGAAGATTAATGCAATATCTCTTTTGATTGCAAGTTATTTAGGTTATATATGGAAGCGTTCACATGGGTAAAGGCTGAGGTGAGAGTAATGCAAGGTGTATTCAATCTAAACCTACTC